>RAQS01000024.1:0-89533 GCA_003698115.1 Aspergillus sp. HF37
GGAACAATAGTCGACATACCTTGAGGGCCGGCACATTGGACTGGATGATCTTGAGTGCCTCCTGCATCTTCTTATCCGTAAGGTTACTGATGCCATTGGAAATAAGCTGCTTCTCGTGATAAGTAACCCAGCGATCCTTCTCAGGCTTCGTTAGCTTGGATTTCTTGTCCTTCTTGCCAAAGCTGACGGTTCTGCTCTTCTTCGAATCCTTCGTGTCTTTCTTTGCAGGCTTCGGCTTGCCCGCTTTCTTGGACCCAGGCGGCGTTTTCTTTTTCTTCTGGGATATTGCTTCCATTTGCCGCGACAGCTCGGCCATCTGCTTCTGCAGCGTAGTGAGCGACTGCGTCTCGTATTCCTCCTCGCTCTCCTCAGCGTCATCGTCACTACCCTCGTCGGATGAGGACACGCTTTGGTGCTCAACGGGAGGATCGTGGACTTCCAGGTACCGCTTCTTTCCAGCCCACTTGTTATTGAAGACCTCTTCGAGGCGCTGTCCGGCCGCGTAAGTCGGATCCCCAGGAATATTGAACTTGAAGCAGTTCTTGAACATCTGACGCATATCGGTTTCGAACTCCTTGGCATGCTCGTACTGGCCCGTCCGGAGCTTGGACTGCATGGTCGAGAGATCCATGGGAGTCTTGATGACACTGTGATAGGAAGGAATGTTTAGCGCCACCGGATCGACCGGGTAGTAGAATGGAGCCGCGTAGGCATAGTGCTTTGGCTTGTGAACCTCGTCCAAAGTCTCCTGGCAGAATCGCAACTCCCACTGGTACTTCTTCTTTTTCGGCTTGGTCGAATACGGCAAATCGCGCTTGGGTGGGTGGATAGAGCGCTTTGGGCGGCCGTCCGGATTCGCAGAGTCACGGCGGATAAGTGGCAAGCCTTCGGGACCCAAGGCGAAAGTAGTAGCTTGGGGAGAGCCACCCGCCGGCCGCGGAGCACTTTGTCCAGTGCTGGTCCGCGGCTCTCGGCGACCGGCAGAAGTCTTCGCGGGCGCTTTCTTCGGCTTCTTCTCCTCAACTTCATCGAGCCGCGGAAGTTTAGTCATCTGCTTCTCGAAAGTCGCCTTGAGAGACAGACCCGCCTTAGCCACGGGGTGCTCAGGACCATTGAACGTCACCGAATTCTGGACCATCAGGCTGAAATCATCAATGACAGCTTGAGCCGACGGGTATTCGTTGTTCTTCAGTTTCTTGTCAAGAGTTCCAAGATCCATTGGGTTCTTGATGATCTCAGGGTATTGTGGAATTTTCAACTTGATCGGATCAACCGGCTCCCGGTAGAAGCGGGCGTCCGGCATGCGCTTCAGGCTCCCAATACTTCTGACAAGGAACTTGTGCTGCAGCTTCGTCATACCCGACTTCCCATCTATTGGGCTCTCAGCTGGGGGTTCAGTGGTCGGTGTCGGCAATTCAGGGACTTTGAAGTCCGAGGTCGCCGGCTCTTCACCCTCGACTTTGGTGCGTTTTGCGGCCGGTTCCTCACTTGAGTCAGTTTCGCGTTCGCGACTGAGTTTGGTGGGGGACATGGGAGCCTGGGGAGCGTCCGGCATTTCCTGGTCAGGGGGTTGCGAGGGAGGCAAAGACGGCACGGTGGCGTCCGCATCGTTGCTCGGCGCCACCTCACTATTCGGCTGAGGATGGTTTTGAGGAAGTTCGGTTTTCACTGACACTGACTCTTGCGGTGCCGGAGTAGTCTCCATGTTCGTGTCTAGCGACGGATCCGTGAGCAAAGGCTGTGAAGTATCCATCGCCTGGCTCTGGGCCGGGTTTTCAGGCACCGAATTCTCAGGAGCCTCGGGAGCCGCAGGAGCCACACCTTCGAGTGCTTGATTTTCGGCAGTGGCATCAGCAGGAACTGCATTCTCAGGTGCTACCTTTTCAGGCGCCGTATCTCCAGAAGCCGCGGTTTCAGGAGGACCAGATTCAAGTGCCGAAGTTTCGGGAACCTTGCTTTCCACAGCGTTATTATCCGCAGACTCTCCATGGATATTGAGCTGATCAGGAGTAGGCTGCTCCCCGGCCGTCTTCATTTCATCCACCGAAGATTCCATCTTCGCTTCTTCAGCTGGCGGGGCTGGCTGTGGAGTAGAATCAGCGGGAGGCACGGCAGGTGACTTTGGAGGAGACGCAGTCGCATTCAGACCGTTGGTGAATGAAGACTGATCAGCAGAGGTTCCGTTCGTAGTGGTCGGCTTGGACTCCGTCTCCATCTTGCTTCCGTCCGTTCCGTTAGCGGAGACATTTGCCTTGGCGTCTGTATTTAAGTCCTGCATCCTGCCAGAAGTTAACAAACAGTCTGGGAGGACGTGTTGCCAGCACACATACCCTGTATGGTCAGATTCAGCAGGAGCGCCATTGGGCGACGCGGGCAGTTGAGGCTTCTCCTCCTTCAAAACGGGGGCAGCCTCAGGAGGCGGGGTTGCCATTGAAGACACGGCGTTGTGCAATGCGTAGGAAGACAGCCAAGTGGGTAAACTCGGATGACAAGGCTAGAAAGGGATGGTGGTAATCATGTAAATAATGTGTTATCACAGGCAGAGTCGCTCCGACGCAATCCCTCCACGACCAAGTAGGTGATCAAATGGCAGGAGGGGCGAACACGCTGTTCTTCTGATGGACACGATGCCACTGGTGAATATCACGACAGCGACGCGAGGGAATAGACGGAGCAGAGAGAAGATGCCAGGAAGAGAGGAAGAGGTGTGGAGAATGCGACCGGAAGGCAGGGGATTTATACTGCCAAGAGGCGGTGAGAGGAACGGTCACGTGGGCGGCGAGGTGGATGAGTCAGCCGGAGGCAAACACAAGCAAACAGGGTCTGGTGATCGGAGGGATAAACAGAGGATGGATGGATTCCTGGGGCAGAGAGTCGAGAGGCAGCGACGGGGGAGACCGTGACCTCGTGTCGCGTGCGAGCGGATAGCCGGTAATTAATTAAAGCAGGAGAGTGGATGAGAGGAGAGAGAGCGGGTTAATAACTCAGCCGCAGGGAAAGTGGCTGGAGAGGAGTGCAAAACGCGACGCGCAAGACGCGTGGAGAGGAGGCGAGGCGTGTAGCCGAGGGAGCCGGGCAGAAGAAGTCACGGGGTCAGAGGGCGAGTAAAAAAACCAAACACACACAAAAATGAACAAGACGGGGAGGGGGCGGAACGCTTAAGTATGACCGACCGCGTTATGCCCGTCCGTTCTCTGCCGCTCGCCCCATCCACCGCGCTAGTCCCGATCATGCTAGCTCTGGCCATTCTGCCGTTTCTGATTGGCCCGCCGCTGCCTGGCCCGCCCAGTCCTCGGTTCTGATTGGTCTTGGCTGGATTTCCAACTTTATCGATGGAAAAAAAAAAAAAAGAAAGAAAAGAAAGATATTTCCAACATCGACCACAACATTTGCATTTGCGCATTTGCACTGAAGCATGTTTGATACAGGACCCAGCAAAGACTACGCTCAAAGAGACACTGCTATACATAGCCCATGTAGGCGGCCTGCAAAACGACCAGTAAAACGCTGAGCGCCTGGTGCGACACCAGCAGATTCAAGTTGTTGATCTGACCCAGAATCCAGGGCTCAGCCCTGAACCCTCCCTTGCTTCGTATCAGGATTAGCCTGTCACGCTGATGCAATGATCGTGGGCCACGCTCTGATTCAACCATGACCCGGGCTCTCTCTACTTGCATGCCAGTCGACTCCCAAGTATGCATGTAGCTGTACAGTTTGGCATTTCCTGCACTGCACGATCGGGCGGCCACGGCGGGAGTGTGCAAGACGACGGCGGATCGCTCGTATTGTCGTGTTCGTGTAGCATGGGCCATTAATTACCTGTAGAAGACCGGTTTGGAGTATATTTCTTTCAAAGAGACAGGACCAAAAGCAAAACAACGAGAGAGTGTGGACGGAGATAGCATTTGGATCTCCGACAACAGAGGGACGGAATGGATTAAGACGGCAGGCGGTGGGTAATTACCTAAGCACAGAGCACTCCTCGCCGCTATACCCTTTCGGGATAAGCGTGTGCCTGCCTCTACAGAACTTTTTTTTCTTCCGTCTCTTGTCACGACCAGCGACGGTCTGCTGTTTCACGCCGTCCCGTTCCCTGGTGTTGTTCTAGTCAATTCCGCACTGGAGACCTCTTCGCCATCTGCTGTCTGCCGTTATCGTCACTTTCGCTGCCAACCTCTCGAAAATGGGCAAGAAACAGCCTCGCCCGTCCGCCTCGAAGACGGCTTCCGCAGCATCGCCTGCTGCTTCCGGCCTTACTCATACAGAGAATAAGTCTTCTATATTACGGGCCGCCTTCTCGCCGTCGGATTACCAATTGTCTCTCTTTGCGTCCGTCATCCAGGGCCTGGATGCTCAGCATGTTCGCGTCCATGATACCATCACTGGCAAGCTGCAGTGTGACCATCCGCTGGCCCCGAAGGAATCGGTCACCTCCCTAGACTGGGGTTATTTTTTAGGGAAACCAAAAGAGCAGTCGAAGAAGAAAAGGAAGCGCCCTTCCGATGTCAATGGTACCGCCGCCGACGGACTCGATCAGGGTGATGTTGTCATTGCCTTTGGCACCAATAAATCCGATATCCGGATGTACTCGCCGTCAATAGGCAAGATTGTCGCCACTCTGTCCGATGCGCATGATAAGGGTATCAAGGATTTCAAGTTCACTGCGAGTAGACCGGGCGAGGAAGGTTGGAGCATCGGAGACGACAACAAACTCGTGCAATGGGATCTGCGCTCCGGTAAAAGCACAAGGTGAGAAGCAGTTTGTCTTCGTCGATTGCTTCCTATCTAACAAGCAGTTCCAGAATAATTAACCTCCCCGCCTCCTCGTTCACTACGCTATCACCGCCGCTTCCTTCCAACCCTCCCGTTATCTGCGCCTCTCAGGCTCCCCAAATAATTGACATTGAGAACGCAATCGAAGCACAGTCATTCCCAGCGATGCGGAATCCAATCCATACCGTTCTTTCGTCTTCTACGGAGTCCGTTGCGAAAGGGCTCTTCCTCGCTTCCGACAGCGACCGCTACATCAACGTCTTTGATCCTGAGAGCCAGCGGCTCGTAATGAACCTGGTGGCGGAAAATGAAGTGTCTTCCTTGTCATTGTACGCTGGCCCGGAAAAGAAAGCCAACGCGGCTGCGCTGCTGGAGAAGCAGGTCCTTGCTGCTGTGACCGACGACGGCACTGTCGAGTTCTTCACGAGGCCGTTCTTCCAGCCCGGTAATCAGCCAGGCTCCAAGGGCACGACCAGTCTTAAGGCGAAGAGCAAGCAGATGACTCGAAGGGCGGATGCGGCCCTGAAGATTACGCGCTCTGAGACGTCTGATGTCGTGGTGCCTGTTGTAAAGGCTGTGTTCCAAGGCACTGATTTGATTATTGCCTGGGCCGAGGGAGGTGTGATCCCAGTGTTCGAACGGGTCAAGCTGTTGAGCGAGGACACCGACGAACTGCTATTCACTGGTACCAAGAAGGTACCGAAGACCAAGTCGAGTGCGGCTTTCGGGGGAGTGACGACGAATGGGACAAAGAACGCCAGCGAAACCCAGGTTGACGAATCGAATGCCGTAGTAGAACAGGGGAATTACGCAGAGGACGACGTGGAGATGCAAAACTCTCGACAAGACGCAGCATCCTTGTCAGGCAGCGAGGATTCGGACGATGACCAGGAGCCGAACCAGGCGAATGCACAAGGAGAACCCCAGAAAGAGGTTGATGGCGATGTTGAAATGGAGAATGCATCAGGATCTGATAAAGGAGAGGAAGAAGAACAGGGTGGAGAGCCGTCATTCGGCGAGCTCATGCGGGCCAATGCCCCCGAAGAAGTCGACGTCGAAGCGGAACTCGAGGACGATACCCGGATGGGCTCTCTCGTGCCTGGAAAACCCAACACAGCTGTCCAACAGATTCCGACGGGCGTATCGCTGTCCACTGTGCTCACGCAGTCTCTCAAGACCAACGACAGCGCCATGCTCGAATCCTGCTTCCATACTAGCGACCTCTCCATCATCCGCACTACTATCCAACGCCTTGACTCATCTCTCGCCGCTACCCTGCTCCAAAGACTCGCCGAACGCCTTTCCTCCCGCCCGAGCCGATACGGCCACCTCCTGGTCTGGGTCCAGTGGACCTGCGTAGCCCACGGCGGCGCCCTCGCCGGCAAGCCGGACCTCCTAAAGCGAATGAACACGCTGTTTAAGGTCATGGACCAGCGCTCGTCTAGCCTCCCATCGCTCCTGCAGCTCAAGGGCAAACTGGACATGCTTGATGCCCAGCTCGGCCTTCGACAGTCCCTCCGCAGCGGCGCAGACGGCTTGGACAGCGAAGACGAGGACAACGTCATCTACGTCGAGGGCCAGGAAGCTGACGAAGCCGACGACAGCGACGCGGACGCTGACCCTAGTAAGAACGAAGCTACCCCTCGCTCGAAGGCCATCCGCGACCACGCCTTCGACGAAGACGAGTCCATGATGAACGGCGTGCAGGGCTCAGACAACGACGAGGACTCCAGCGCCGACGAAGACGAAGACGCCGAGCGGGACAACGAGAACGAAAACATCTTCGACGTCGAGGCAGAGGAGTCCGCCGGCTCGTCTGACGCTGAGGAATCGCTCGATGAGAACGAGGCCGTCGACGATGAGGAGGACAACGACAGCGCAGGCTCGATGGTTGATTTCATCGCTGATAGCGAGGCCGAGGAGGATGAATCCGACGCCGGCGCGGCGGCGGCTCCTCAGCCGCCGCCGTCTAAGAAAGCAAGACGCCAGTCTGGAGGTAAGGGGAAGAGTAAGACTGGTTCTGCGAAAAAGTAGATATGCTGTTTACTCGGGCTGGCTGTGTGTGTGTGTGCTTGTAGATATGGATCTATACCCTGTTCTCGTCGGGGAGTTCTTGTCTTACTATTCCACGAAGCAAAGCATTTCCCATTTCTTTATCGACCTAAATATGTGCAATAAGGTGCTTGCTTTTTTTGTTTTGTTCCTTACAAGCTGCCGGTGTGTTTGCTGTATTTTCCATAGTTCGGCGCATGGCATGAATATTATGCAGAGTATTCAATTTAATCAGTCGGAATACGTGTACGAATCAATTAAAAATATTTATTGCTGGCTGTATCGACAGCGCTCAAGGATATCTAACAATAGTCGACACCAATTCAATGACCGAAGCGCAGATGTATCCCAGGAAGACAGAACCAGACCTATCGTACTCAGCGAATAACCTCTCTTCCCGGCTTCTCAATCCCCTCGAGTTCCTCGAGGATCTCGCTTCCTCCAAAAAGCCCGCTGGCCGATGCCGTGCCCTTTTTCAGCCCGCTCCACACCTCATGGAACTTGACGGTCTGGTCGCTGGACGCGACGATGATGCATCCTTCCTCGACCGTCCGCGAGCACCAGAGCCCTCCTTCTTTCTCCCGCGGTCGCACCATCCTGGATGCACCTGTGCGTCGGCAAGGCTCGCTCCGGCCTCGTCTGGTTGTTCTGCCTGGTCGGTGGTGGGTGCCTCTCTCGTCGTCCAGCGTATCATGCATCAGCACATCCTGCGCCGCTCCCGGGTAGCTAACTGCCCACAGAGCTCGTCCGCAGTCGGCAAAGGGCCCGTTGTCCAGACTATCCCAGCTGCTCCCATGCGGGCCCCATGGAATCGCGGAGATCTGCTCGCAACTTGGCCATGCAAAGACGGCGATGCGGAATGGATGGTCTGGCTGTGCATACCCAAACGTAACGGCTATCTCTCGTCGCGTTTTGCTCCAGATCAAGCTGGTCACCTGCGCGTAAACGTTGATTGTGGCCAGGCATGTCCCGGTTGGCGCGTGGTAAAAATGGATCGCTCGATCGTTCGAGCCCCCGCCGGTTGCAAGAAGAGATGGCTGCCACGGTGCAAAGGCGATCGCCTTGACGGCTGCAGAATGGACTAAGCGGTGTTTCTGGCGGTTTGACGGGACCATCATCGTTCGCTCGCCGCCAGAAATAAGTGACCCGGTGTGGTTGAGAAGAGATGGCGGCAATCTAGGATGGGCATGAGCCCACGATGGGAGCAAGTGGCTGATGAGATGCCGCCTATCGAAGAAACGCCTCGGACTGGCGTTGGCAGCCAAGCAAGAAAATGCATTTTGACACTGCGTACCCAGTGAACTGTGTGACTGGCAGGCCGAAGGAGTGCATCCATGTTCCTGCAAGGGAATGAATTCGCGCAGCTCAAAGAGTTGACAACAATTGTCATTGGCCCCGGTTGCCAGGTAGATCTCATCCGGAGACCAGGCCAAACCACATATTTGTTGCGTGTGTGCCGCGATTTTGGCAAGCAAGGTCATGGTGCCATTCCAGTCGTACTCCTCTTGAAGTCCCTCTTCGGGCCATTCCACCGAGTAGTACCATACGTTTCCAAGATCATCACCGACAGCAAGGTCCTCTACATCCACCTCCATATTTGGAAACCTCTCCGAAAGCCTGCGAGATTTGGTCGGTTTGAATGCAATACACGAGATGCTATTGGGGTGGCTGATCTCGAAGCGTACGTCGAAATCGAAGCTGCTCCATAAACACAACAGGCCTGTCTGTCTTCCCACTGCCAGAATGCTTTTCCCGCCATTTTCGGAGGAAAAGGACAGAGAGGTAATATGGTTCGAATGGTGCTGGTTGCTAAATGGCGGATACTGCACTCCGACAGCCTCCGACCAGAGATAGACGCGGTGGCCGAGGCCGACGGCAAGAATCCCTGAAATATACGAGTATGCAAGTGCCGAACAATAGAAATCATCGCGAAGCAGAGGAGCATCCAACACCCGGAACGGTCTGGATGGAAGCGTCCTCACGCCGCGCTTGGCAGTCGTTGGCCCTGTGCAAACCAACTGTTAGTATAGCCCAAAGAATCATCAAGGTGAACAATAGCTCATCGCCCTCTTACCATATAAATAACTATATTTTCAAATACATAACGCGAATAGATATGAAGCGAGTGCTGCGTTGTTAATTTTTGGGGCAAGACATAGATGATGAATTATATGGCATCTGGGATTTGCATATCGCCCCTTAGGTAGCAGGATACTGTCAGGTAAGCAGCACTTACACTTGTCTCTTTCAACCCTCTTCCAGGCATTATCTTTCCATTCGAAGGGAGAAAGCCGTTCATATTCGGGGGAAGATGGACTTGGTTTGGACTCCGGCAAAGGCCAGTGCGTTGAAGTACCCATAAGTCTGGTTGCAGGGTCGATATCCAACGCCAAAGCTACTCTCGACGCATGCTGTTCTCGCTCTTCCGCCGTCGTAGCCTGGGGAAAGAACTTGGCAGTATACATGGGAGCTGTCGTTCCGCTGCCGAGGAGACCTCCAGCGCCATCAGGGACTGCCAACGGCGGTCTATCCAGAATCGCAGCTGGACCTCCAACATTCCACACCGTCCCAGGAGTGAATTGCCTGAGCGAATCAGACGGCCCAATTAGGACATGGCCCCCAACTGCCGAATCACCGACCATGTGAGGAGCATAGTGTGGGCTATGCCGTCGCTCAGACTGTGTCCTCAGAGCACTGGTAGGCTTTTGCGGGTGCGATGGCATAAACGGATCTGCTTTGGGCGAACGTCGCCGCAGAAGCTTCTCCTCCGGAGACAGTTGCTGGGGAGACTTGCTCACGCGGAACGGTGTTGACGGAGGATCATTGAACTCTCGTATCGGGATGAATCTGTCGGGGGAGATCGGGCCCCTCAAGTCTCTCCCTGGCGACCCTGCAGCTTCATGTCGCCTAGCCCTCTCGCGGCCCCTCGCCTCCGAAGAGGTCGGCGGAGTCACAGGTGGACCGTCGGTATCCTGAGGAGGCTGAAACTGAACCCGATTCTTCCTGAGTGAGAAGGGAGGCGTTTTCTTAGCACCGATACGCTGAGGATGCAGAAAGGAATGTAGATTCTCCTGCGAAACCGAGTTGATCGTAACGGATCTCATCGATGCATCCCGTTTGGATGGCTTCGACCGGGGTCCAAAGGGCGACAAAGAGCCAGTGGCCGCAGAAAAGCCTGATCCCTCAGAAGGATGACGCCTTGAATCTACCATGGCCACAACAAATACAGCAGTAGTAGCAAGCGTCGCAGTTAAGAACAAACAGGTAAGCAGTGGGTTATTTATAAAGGAAAGGAGTGTACCGGTGAGCGTTGCCAGTCAATCCCGGGACCGTGACGGGAAGACTAGCGAGTCAGGGCCCGTGGACTGAGTATGGAGAGGAAGCATCGAGGTGCGGCATCAACAACGGTCTTGATATCGGAGGTGCACGTGACTGCCCGTTACCGCGCCGCAGTCACGCTTGCCCGCTTTCTCCTCCGGTATAGTACCCTCGAAAGATCGGGGAAGCTGGCTAGAACATGTCTGGGGTATGTCTCTGTCGCCGATTGCATTCCATACTGACAGCCGGAAGCACGGAATCCCCCGCTACAGCTCGGCAGGCGAAAAGTCCCCAGAGGCCCGCCAGCAGGAATCGCGCAAGATCGAGAAGTATCGAGAGCTTGATCAATCAGTTCATGACAAGGTACGGCCCAGCATCTGCTTTCTCGTGCGTCGCTGACCTGTCAACAGATCGCTGCGCACCAATATACGCCAGAGACGCTCCAGAAGATCTCAGAGCTGCTGAGCGACAATCCGGAGTATTACACAGCATGGAACTATCGACGCCGGGTGCTGCAGCATGAATTCTCCCAGGCAATGTCGGGCTATTCGAGTGAGACGGCTGTTGATCAGATCGCATCTCTGATCAAAAGCGACCTGCAGTTCCTGATCCCGCTTCTCCGCAGTTTCCCCAAATGCTACTGGATATGGAACTACCGTTTATGGATCCTGGATGAAGCCAAGCGGCTCCTCCCGCTACCTCTGGCCCGCCGCTTCTGGCAGGAGGAGCTTGCACTGGTGGGCAAGATGCTAAACCTCGACAGCAGGAATTTCCACGGCTGGGTCTATCGGTACTTCGTTGTGGAAACACTGGAGGGTCTCGGGTCGGAGGACGGCCAGAAGAGCATGGCACCGGAGGAGTTTGAATACGCAAAGAAGATGATCTCGACGAACCTCTCTAACTTCTCTGCCTGGCACTACCGGACCAAACTGATCCAGCGACTTTTGAACGAGAGGTCTGCCAGTGACGAAGAACGGAAAAAGATGCTCGACGATGGTCAGTATCCCTCTTGTCTTCCGCTCTGGATGCTAACGGCTACAGAGCTGGAACTCATCCACAACGCTTTAATCGACCCGTATGACCAGTCTCTGTGGTTCTATCACCAAAACCTCATGTGTTGTTTTGATCCGTCGGTCTCGAACACCACCATGACTCCCAACCTGACTGACTCCGAGCGGCTGGAGTATCTCCGGCAGGAAGTCGATGCCATCCAGGAGATGCTTGACGGCGCGGAGGACTGCAAGTATATCTACCAAGCCCTGATCGACTGCACCCTTGTGGCGGCCCGGGTGCGCGGGAGTATGCCGAGCGACGACAAAACGAAAATTTTGGGCTGGCTGTCGGAAATCAAGAAGCTGGATCCGCTGCGACAGGGACGGTGGGCAGACTTTGAGCGGTCACTTGAGGGCTTCCATGGGTGAGAGAAGCATGCTGTCACGGCTTCATCTCCTGAGTCTGGGACGGAGCTCCACGTGGAACTGTGGGAGTCTGGAGTCTGGAGAGAAAGCACGGGTGTGTTTGTTTACCTGTAGGGAATATAAATATTTATGGTTTATTTAGTAGACGCAGCTAGAATGCAAATAGACAGCCGGAATGGGGCGCTGCAGCTGCAGCAGTGAAACAGTCAGGGTTGGACGGAGTCACGGTACTGGACACTTCTCTCCCTCGTCCTCTTCCTTTTCCTCCTCCCTCCTCTCCCTCTCTCCTTCTCTCCCTCTTCCTCTCTCTCCATCTTCCCTTCGCTCCCTTCTCTTGCCTATTGACTTCCTACCGCTCTCCCTCTCCTTTCCCGACCCTGCATGACCTTCTTATCTCCCTCCTCTGCCTAATTCCCCGATCTGCGGACGCTCCGTCGACTCTTTCCCATCCCTCCTCCCTATGGATCATTGATCGCTGCGGTGCGGTTCATTCCCGGAATTTTCTGAACAAAGACATTGAAGCCACCACCGAGGTACCCAGGTGATTGGTTCAGAATGTCCTCGAGAAGGAATAGCACGGACTATGAAGGAGTACGAGCACTTCCTACCAATGATTGGAAGAACCAAAAACTCACGTGTCCCGACTCAGGAACCCTTCGACGATGCTCCTGAAGTGCCGAATTCAACAAATAACCTCTCGCTTTCCATACCCCAGAACTCCTCGACACGCTCTTTGACAGAGAGCCCGCAGGGCGGAACTGCTACAACAACTCCGTCCAGCGAACCTCCTCCTGTGCCGCCGGTTCCCCAAAACGAGAAACACGACGAAGAGACGGATGAATTCAGCGAGGACAGACAGTCGGGCGCCGAGGAAACGCCCCCGAAAAAGAAATCGCAAAAGTCCCCTCTCCTGACAGCGCACCGCTTATCCACCACTTCACTCGACGAGGTCAACCTGGCTGGCAATAAGGAGGATGAGTCCGTGGACCCGCTGAACTCGGCCCAGGACCGCAAACCGAGTCCTCCTCCGCTCCCGTCTAGAGACTCGCCACCCCCTCAAGACTCGCATGCTCAAGGCCTGTCGGGAAGTCTTCCCTCGGTCCCATGGGGCCCTCCCCCAGTGAACAAGAGCAACACTGCCCCTGCACCTCCGCCGCAGCAACCCCGGAAACTCCCAGGGCCTTTATCATGGCTTACCCGGAGCTCGACGAGCGGTGTCAAGTCGCCGCCCTCAGAATCCAGTCGCCGAAACACCAGAGCATCCGCATCCACAGTTTCCAGCAACACCGGAGCCCACGATGGAGATGACGCGGAACACTCGAGCGTCGGATCGAAGAAGCCGAAGCGCAGCAGCTTGAAAGATCAATTCAAACACCTAAGGATGCGAGAGGAGGGGCAGGTCCCCGAGAATGATGAATCAAGCGCTGGGTCTGGGCATGCGAGCGCCAGTCAATCTAACGGGAGTCCTCCGAGTATCCCAGAGGAAGGAGAAGGTGGAGTGCCGCCTACACCGGCTCTGTCAGGGGGCGCGACGTCGACTGTCAACTCGAAACTCCCTCCAGGCACGGTATCGGGAATCTCCGCCTCTGCGACCGATGCGTCGGCACCAGTGGATTGGGAGCTGTGGCAGCAGATCGTCAACTACGGACCGCAGGCATTTACCGGAGCCAACTCGGACGAATTGAATGCCGCCATCAAAAGGGGAATTCCGCAGACCATCCGCGGAGTGATCTGGCAGGTTCTGGCGGACAGCAGGAATGCTGAGCTCGAGGAGGCGTACCGGGACCTGGTAGTACGCGGCACAGACAAAGATGTCGACCGGCAACGATTTTCAACAGGGCAAGTCAATGGAAACGGGGAGAAGGAGTCTGCAACCTCGTCGCGCTCGTCCATCAAGTCGGAGCAATCGGCTGCGCCGTCGAACGCGGGAACGTTCAGTCCTCACGAGCCAGATACGGAGAAGCAGGTCAAGGAGCAGGCCGCTGCTGAAAATGCCCGCCAGAAGAAGGCAAAGGAAGACACGGTTGCCCTTCAGAAGCTGGAAAAGACTATTAGGCGGGACCTGGGCGCGCGCACTAGCTATTCGCGATACTTTGTTTCCCAGGGGAATCAGGATAGCTTGTTTGGCCTGTGTAAGGCGTACGCACTGTACGACGAGGGGGTTGGGTACGCGCAGGGGATGAATTTCATTGCCATGCCTCTGTTGTTCAATGTAAGTGACGCGGACCGTCAGGAGCCAAAGGCCTTGCTGATTCATTTGCTAGATGGACGAGACCGAAGCGTTTTCGCTCCTTGTGAAACTAATGAACCATTATGGGCTGCGGGAAATGTTTATCCATGACATGCCAGGTCTTCACCGCAGTCTCTATCTGTTTGAACGTCTGCTTGAGGACCTGGAACCAGCAGTCTACTGCCATCTCCACAGGCGAGGTGTCCCCCCGCAACTGTATGCTACGCAGTGGTTCTTGACGCTTTTTGCCTACCGGTTTCCTCTGCAGCTGGTCCTCCGTATTTACGACCTGATATTCGACGAGGGATTGCAGAGTACGATTCTCAAGTTCGCCTTGGCGATCATGCGGCGGAATGCCAAAACGCTCCTGGGCATGAGGGACATGAGTTCCCTTTCGGTGTTCTTGAAAGACCGGCTATTCGATGCATACATTGACAAGCAGCCGTCTGCTACGTCGATCCTGGAGTCTGGGTTCTTCGGGAGCACGGGCGCCGCAGACAAGGAAGTTTACCGCGCGGACATCCTCGTCCAGGACGCTTGCGCGGTTCCACTCACGTCGGAGATGATACGCGAGTACACGGCGGAGTGGGAGGAGAAGGTGCGGGACGAAAAGGTGCGGGAGATGGAGCTGGAGGGGCTGAAGCATACGGCATCGACACAGAGCGGCAGGATCAGGCTGCTGGAGGAGCAAGCGGAGGCGTCGGACAAGGAGCACGTGCAGCTGGCGTCGGAGCTGGTGCACGTCAAGGTGGAGAACGAGGAGCTGCAGGACGTGAATGACGCACTAAAGCTGCAGGTCAGCGAGCTGAAGAATGTGGTGGACAAGCAGCCGGCCGAGGTGGAGGAGAAACTCCGGACAGAGATGGACCGGATCATGAAGCGCAACGTGGAGGTGCAGAACGAGAACCGGTCGACGATGGAGCAGATGGCGGAGATGGAGAAGGAGCTGGTGGAGGCGAAAATGCAATGGGCAGAGGTAAGTGGTTGTTGCAGCATGTCTACGTACTTGCGTGTCTGACGGTCAGCAGATCTCGGAGAACCACGAGAGCCTGAAGCAGAAATGGAGCGATCTCCGGAAAGCGCTCGACTAGCCCCAAGGCATGATTCCTGGCGCCGTTTGATTCGTGTACATTTTAGGACGATGCGGGAGTCATTGTTATGGCCCGACTTGTAACGTCTACTTCGTATCTGCCAGTGGATGCGAATTTACATGTCTTGTTACTCTATCTTTATGCATTGACGGCAACGGGGCATACTGGAGGTATGCGTGTATATCATGATAGACAATAAACAGCATGGACAAGAGACTAGGCTAGAGAATATTCTCGTAGAATGTGGTCAACACATCCTGCTTGACGGGCCCGGCAACGGCCTTCAGGGCCTTGTGGGCCTCGCACTCGGTGTCGTAGTATTGCATGTCCTCCATGGACGCAAAGGTGGTCTTGACGGAGATGTTGAAGCCCTTGTTCCGGGGATCGTCGACGGAGCGGCCGACAGCGGCGTTGAGGATGTAGGGTTTTCCGTCCTGGTTTGTTAGCCAGGCGCGTCTGGGGACGGACTGAGGGGCATACGTACCTTGCGGGCAGTTTGGGCGAGGACCTTGTACTGCTCGAGGACGCGGTTCTGGTCTGCCTCGCTGGGGATATTGAAGAGAGTGATGCGTTCGATGGGGGCCATTTTGGTATTTGCGAGGAGGGAGGGGGATTAGAGAGTAGTAGAGCAGAGAAGTCGGGAGAGACAGGAACGGAGGATATACTGCGGGGGGGGGGGGGCTGCGGGTGTTGATAAAGCCCGCTGCTGGCTGCGGAATCGGTCCACGCGCGGAATTGCCGTCGGTTCGCGTCGGTTGGTTGTGTATGCCCCGTAGCACTTGGTCTTCAGACTCATACTCTAGCAAGATCCAGCCGAATATAATCAATCATCCGTCGTTCACCGGCTCCGGTCGACTCGCAAACACCACCTTGAACCGCACAATATCGACGATCTCCAGCGCGTCCACTGCCTCATTATCCCCCCTCCCGGTTGCAGTCCCAGTCGCAGCTGTAGCTGTAGACGTAGCTGTAGACGCATCCACCCTCCGGATAACCGCAATCGGCCTCCCCAGCCTTTTCACCTCGCCCGCCATCCGCTGGTACCGGCCCACGTATAGATACGCGCGCTTCATCCACCGCGTGTCATCCGCCGGCGTCTGCGGCGAGTAGTCCGGGAACAGCAGCTTGCCGACGGGAGTCTCGAACACGGGCCCGTCGGGCTCGTCGGCGGGTTCGTCGGGCATCTCGTGTTGAATTGTGCCTTGGAGTTCGAGGAGGGCCAGTCCCGAGGGGGTTTGGAGGAGAGGCGGGAAGGGGTTTTCGGGTGGGTATTCTGGGATGCGTGAGGAGGACGCGGAAGGACACGGGTGTAGGCTGACTGAGGGCATGGTGGTGGTGGTTGTGGTTGTGATAGTAGTAGTAGCAGGATGGCTGTATCGGAATTTGAGTGAGTCGGTGCTCTTCACCGCCGAGTTGGATGGTCTCGCCCTACGTGCCCTGGCTATGAGAGTTGGCTGAAGAGCACAATAAACATCATATCTGCTCTCTCTGGTGCCCTCGCAAGGATTGGTTATGCGACATTTGGCAAAGGAAGAACAGTACTTTTTTTTTTTTTTTTTTTTTTTTTTGTGGTTGTTGTTGTTGTCCTGGTGTACGATGCTATCCATGGTCGGTTGGTTTTTATATATATCCTGCCACGCTCCGGTCACTGCCAGAACAACCAATTGAATCACCAGCTCAGTAGGCTAGATCCTGGTCCAATTCCCACTAACCACATCACACGCAGACCAGGGAGGAATCCCAATTCACAGACAGCTCTACAGAGTAGTATATACAGCAAGCTTGCCAGAAGTTGCCCTGCAGCGCCAGCAGGACAGTGAATACTGCCGACCGCTGGCTTGACCGCCTCTACAGAAAGTAGGCGGTCTACCGAGTTCGCACCTTCCTCTGCCTGTCTACAGCTGCGAGGTGCTGGGCCGGGTAGGGGCGAGTACTACTGATCCTCCATCTCCATCAATATGGCCGATGAGGATTCGTCTGCCCATTCGTCGTCGTTGCTCTCTGTCCCAGAAGGACACCCCGGGAAGCACGAAGCTGAGAACAACGAGCTTCGCGAGGAAATGAAGGGTCGTAACGGCACTCAGGAGGATACAGGGCACCCAGGAGGAGGGCACCGATTCGCACCCATCTCGCCGTCTATTTGACCGGCGCAGTCCTCATCCCAAATACAATTGAAGTTACTAGATGTCTGAGCAGTCAGTCTGTTTTATCACGTGCCATCCGACCTTCGCTAGGTTTAGCTCTCTCGTGTAAGACAGATCTCTCTCTCCGAGATAGCTCGAGTCTCTCTTCATGCTTCATCCTGTCAATCCAACCCATCACTACTCTCTACTATCGGCCAGCACCGGCGGCAGAAAGCTGTCCGCCCACAAATACTGCCACCCTGACCGCCTTCCCCGAATGTCCTCTCCTGGCTGTCTGTCCCCTGCATCGTACGTACACTTCCTCTGCGCCTCGTCCACTCGTCCGTCCCTCCTCGTTCTTCCCATTCCCGGGTCCAATGTGACTTCTCTTAGCAAGCTCATCTCCTACCATGAAGAAGAAACTGTTGGTCACCTCTGCAGAGCGGTTCAGCGTGGTCGCTGGCTACCGAGCCCTAAGCCTGGTACCAAGGTCAGATCTGGCCTGAACGCAGGAAAAGACAAGCAACGAGAGCAGACCAAGTCAACGAACCAAGGTTGCGATAATCGTGTGGTCACCACTCAACCAACACTTTGGGATCACGATTTCTCGCGGAAGCCACAGTGAGTCCAACATCCGAACTGCTTGACTGTGTGCTCACGAGACTAGGCGAAGACAGTTAACACCTACGAAGCTACATGAGCCCTATTCTCCATGTATCAGGAATGGCGGAGGTCATGGATACGGCCCTGCGAGGCAGGTACCTTGCTCCTGACGGTAGTCCCAATGTCCAGCATCTCCAGCCCATTCACTCGGTATATTAGATTCGGTAATGATCCTCTCTGGAGTGGTTTTATCTTTGGTTCTCTGTAAATGCTGCACAAGTCCTTTAGGGCCTGGAGAAGCCATTCAGAGCTCCACAGGCTAAGCCCTAGACAGAACCTTTTGACTTATGTTGCTAATTTGTAAATCTAGTCAATGTACGCTGAGGAATGTGTACCGTCTCGCGAGCACCGGCCATTCCCTGAACATATTTGCAGTCAGTGCCAGCTTCTTTCGGCAGAATATTCCAGCAATACAATGCCTGGAGCCTTTTATGCCTTCCGGCATATTCTCATCCTTCATGAATTCTCTTCTTTGTAGCAAACCCTCTCTCATCCGCCTTCATCCGCCCTTCATCCATCTCCTTACTCCTTTTAACAGACTCCAGCAATAGTTCCATACCTCTGTTAAGTCCAACTGCCTCACCTGCAACCCATGCCAACTTACACAGATGGCTCTAGACATGGCCGGCTCGCACACGGCCTCCAAGACCTGGGTCTCCGCGCAGGCAAAGGAACGCGATGCCTTTATCAGATTCAGAAACAACTGCGCCCATGTGGCTCCCAGCTCTCCCTTCATCCCAAACTCATGGACAGACTGGGTGAGGCATCGCCTATGGGCTAAGGAGGAGGCACACAGGAAAGCAGCTTATCGACTAGCGGCCAAAGAAATGTCCATCCCAAGCAGCAAGGCGTCGATGCCGGCATTCAATGGACGGACGTTCGAAGATTTTCGCTCACCTGTCCTGGCGATGGAGTCCACTACCTGGCTCCCGGCGTCGAACCTCCCTCCTGAATGGCCGCAAGCCCCTTGGCCGACGAACGGCGAGCTCAAGAATGACGGCTCGTATCGGAGCGTCTCTGGACTATGTCGCTTTCTCCCACTGCCCAGGGCACCCCGCAGCCCCTGATATAGGGATCCAGCAGGTATTCCAGTGTATACCCGACATAGTTGCCTTATATCATGCTTGTTTCTGACGATGCTCCAGGACGGTTTTTGGGAAGCAATTGGTGGTGCGGTCCATTAAAGAACCTCGACTATCGGTCGAAGACGCTTGACGATCAGTCGAAGCTTGACGAGACAGCGCTACATGGAGAGTCCGAGAAGCTTAATGCGAAATCGAAGGATAGTTACGATTGGCGATCAATCGAAAGAGCTTGAATGCCAATCAAAGAAGCTTGATCGAGCTTGACAGCAAATCGAAGGTCAACGGCAAGTGGAAGGAGTGGGCGACTAACAGGGTTACCATGCTCGTTGGTTCATTATTCTTTCTTTCGAGGAGGACTATTCTCCTGTACATACGGCTCTACTCGAAACTTCCTTGCTGGCATTCTCGCTTGATAACCTGTTATCCTGCTGCTCTATTGCTCTGCTGCTCTATTGCTCTGCTGCTCTATTGCTGCTGGCGCGGCTGCTCTGCGAGGCAGGCGCGAACGAAGGCAGAATGACGCCTACACTGAACTGCCCATGGGTTCCTTCCCTGTCGCTTGTCCTGCTGCTTGTTTATCCTGCCCTCTCTGTTCTTCTCCCTCCTCTCCCTCTTCTCCCACCTCCATCTCCCGTCTCGCGCCCCTTCACGCTGTGCGTTTTCTCTCATCTGTCACATACCTTTCCATTTCTGATACTGCTCTGCGTTCCAACACTCGATCGAAACCGCTTTACCTTGCAGAACTGCAAGGTGTCCCTCTGACCATGGCCACGTACGGTTACGAGGACTACCTGGGCAACTCCCCTGCCGCGTCGCCGGAGGTGCCTGAGTTTCCGGGGATGCCTGAGTCGCCGGAGGCATCTGAGTATTATCCGCAAAAGCCTGAGTCTCCCTTGATTCCTGAGATTCCGGAGATGCCTGAGTTTGGCAATCTCGTGGTGGAGGCCAAATACACTGCTCAATCCGATGTGGTCGAGGTCAATGTTATAACCGACGTACGTCCTCCTTCTGCTCTCCTGCCACCGCTGACTTGCCGGTAGGTCGAGTGTGCTCCCAACACCAAACTGCAGCTTCTGAGCACTCGTACTCCTTACGTCTGCGTGAAGACTTGCTCCTTCAGGATCTTCAACGACAAATGGAGCGTTGGCACCAAGGAAAAGGAGGGCAGGTTCAAAATTCCTGTCCCGGACTTCGGGGGCCGCAAGAAAGCGAATCGCGCGCGCAGCGAAGACTTTGCTCAGGAGATCCATCCGATCGCGTACGCCACGGTTGCTCCGAGTGAGCCCGTGCCTATCTCGCCCGTGCCCAAGGGCATGCCTACTTCCAAAGGTTTTTCGTCCAAGAGTGCGTCGGCCTTGGATGTTGAGGATACCAAGTTGAAGGTGAGTAGACATAGCTCCAAAGCGTTTCCCGAGAAATTCGCACCAGACGCTGACAAGCCCATACAGCCAAGTTCAAGTTTTGGGGCGGGCTCTGCGCGCTCTGCGCGCTCTGTAAGCTCTGTAAGCTCTTCGGCGACTGTGATCTGTGGCAGCCCTCACCACTCGCCCACACCAAGCCCCGGATCTGCCAGCGAGCCGATGTTTAACTTGGTCGACGGCATTCTCATGGTCGAATGTCCGCCGAATGCCAGAAGAGAGAAATACAGATTCTGCATCGCGATGTATGTCACGCTCCAGAAGGGAGAAGACCACTGGTACACCCTTGTGGTGCCAGGCCTTCCGCGGTCGAACGAATTCGAGAGTGGTAGATTGGCCATTGATTTCCCCGAAGACTTGATCTTCGAGTTCCAGCCAAACCACCTCAGCGACTGCATGATCACTGAAGAATCGAAGAACGGCTGGAGAACGGCCCGCGCCGACTTCAGAAGCTCGGCAAATTTGGTCGTTCCGATGCGCCTGACAGCGGGCAAAGACTATGGCCCTCTCAGCAACTTTACACTCGATCAGCAGATCAAGGCGGAGCACATTTTCGAGGAGGTCGGCGATGATGTCGAATGGTACTTGCAGTACAACGCGGTGTGCTCCGTCCGGCTGCACAATCTTTGCATGTGGGCTGAGCAGTGCAGCTTCACTTTCTATGTGGATGGAGGCCCGAATGGCCATTTTCGAATGTGCCTAAGCCTCGAAGACTTTTGGAAGGGTTTACTTGAGCCCTCGGTGTTTTGTCTCAACGCCGAAGACAAGCCAGTCGGCCTGTCCCAGATTGACGTCTTTTGCCCTCCGATGGCTCTCGAGAAGTTTTACCTGACATGGGAGATCAACTCCTCCGACAGAAAGGGGGAGTCTTGGATTCCAAGAATATTCTCCCACTCTATTGTTGATAGATCATGTGACTGTCTTCAAGGAATTCTGGCCGAGGAAGAGAGTGACGATGAACATTACGTCGAAGAGATTCCTGAAAAGACAGCGCAGGAGGACACCGCGGATGGCGCGTCTGACGGCGCCGCGGATAGCGGCACCCCGGACGACACCGCCAACGACAACAGAGAAAAAGAGCTGTATGACCTCCATGAGAAGGTCAAGGACCTTGAGTCAAAGCTCAAAAAGAAAACAAAAAAAGATAAAAAACATCAGAAAAAGGTTGAGGAGCAGCTCCAGAATCAGTCGGAGCTCATGACTGCTGTTATGCAGATCATCGAAGTTGAGAAGAGCGCTGATGGTGCTGGTGCCGGTGGAGATAAGATCATCCTGGGGTTCAGCTATGAACGGATGGTGCAGCATGTTAAGGCTGCATTCAAACTGATTGTCGTGTTTCTTGCGTTTCTGCAGCTCTGGTCTATGATCTGGCCGCTTTGGGTGCGGCCTGTTTACCTCGATGCCTTCGGTTGCAACCAGGGAGCGGACGTGGCGTCTGGCTCGCAGCCATCAGCCTCGGGAGACGTGAGTTTTTGGTGCAGGATTGCCAGCCCGGGCCAGCCTGAAATGGGCATTGGCAGCCCGGAGAAACCAGGTGATGGACATATCGAATGGGAAAACGCCCGTAACACAATGGGAGGAGCCTTGGAGCTGGCCGAACACACGATGACGCTGGGCGAGACGATTGCTGTCATGAACAAGGTCGTGGAACGAATGGAGGAGGTTGTCCACGAGCCGTCGAAGCTCGTGGAAGACCAGGAGTCGCCGCCGCCAGAGGAGGACCCGGAGATCGGCTGGCTGGACCGGATCGACTACTTCTTGGGGTGGAAGGGACCTACCAGGAGTCAAGAAAAGAAGATGAAGGAGATGAAGAGGATGAAGCACAAGTGATATGGAGGTGGAGGAGGAGGGGGGACATCGAAGCGATAGAATGCTGTGTGTACTATTATTATCATTTATTATTATCGTTACATAGTAGTAAGCCTTCCAATCCTTTCCTTTGAGTTCCTCCGCATTTTCGTAGCTGAAGCCAAGAGAATCCTCAGGATGGCCCAAAATATCTCAAGAACCAAGACATAAGCCCGAACGAGTCCTACCAGAGTCCTCACGAGATGTCGCCGGACACCAATCCCGAGGTCCTCGAGTTCTATTTCATCCCAACGGTGGTGTTCCAAAGCAAAAGGCAGCTCTGCGCCGAGATGGTCCACGGCGATGGCCAGCCCGGCCGTCACGGCATCCTCAAAGAAGCCAGAGCCCGACCAGGCAGCACAGAAGCTCAGGCCTCTCTTGTCCTGGATCGAGGGGAGCAAACGGAGTGCGGTCAGGGTTGTGGAGTCGACTTTCCAGTCGGTGTATTCCCAGATGGCGTGCACGAACCGTGGATCTGGAGGGGTGAAGGGGTCTAAAGTCAGCGAGACGCTTGGGCGGTTGGCTGAGGTGTTTGGTCGAGTGCTCATGTTGTAAGAGAGACAGGTCTTGCGGGATACAGAGGAATTGGCGGAAGGGTCGTTGGATAGTATGTAGTCAAAAGAGGGCCTGCGACGGTGTTTCCGCGGCATGAGCTGATCAAACAGGCAGGTCAATATAGAAAGCGATACACGGTATGGGATGGAGAGACACTCACGCCAGGATCCGAGTGAAGAACCGCGATATGCCTGGACCCTGACCCTCGCAGTTCTTGCAAGACGTCCAATTCTTTCGGCGCTGCAGCCGAGTCCAAAATCCGGATACACTCCTGCGCATCCACGGCGAAGACGACATGGTCGAAAGGCCGCTGGGCCCCGTCGGAGGTGAGCAGTATAAACCGGCCCTTGCCCCGGGGCCTTGCTGCTGATACCCTTGTTTGGAGGTGCACTTTGGCCGCAGGGAGGCCGCGCAGCATACCCTGAATAAACTGGTTTGCGCCATAATCGATCCGCTTCCATTTCGTGCCACGATGCGACCCGGATAGAAGGCGATGGCGTTGCAGCAGTTGACATAGGGTTCTCATAGGGAAATGTGAGAGAGTCCTGCCAGCGTCCAAGCCCCAGAGCATCGACAGGAGCGGCACCAGGTATCTGTCGCGGAAGCTGTTCGAAAAGCCTTCTCGCGCAAGGTAGTCCTGGGCTGTTGGTAGCGGCTGGCCACCGTGACTCTTGTCCGAGCACGACCTGTCGGCCAGCACATCTGCGGCCAGATGCCTGAACCGAACGATGTCGAACAGGATCCGGTATGTCTCCCAGTTGCAGAGGATCCGCGGGTGGCGAGAGACGGACTTGAGGGCGCTGAGGTCCCATTCGAAGGTACTGGCCCCAGCGGATGCGCAAAAGCCGAGGGCGTCTGGCGAAGTAGACACTCCAAGGCAGCGAAGCAGAGACACGAAATTCGCTGGTCAGATTAGCCCTTGTGTCAACGACTCAGAGGCAGAACTGCACCAACGGGAGGTCGCTGCGTTAAACGACGACGGCGCGTCTATGTCCAGCAGGCTGCCACTGCCCTCGAACGACCGCGATTGGATGCGCCCGCCGAGGGACGTCGACGCCTCGAAGAGATGAACATCGTGCCCGGAATTCTGCAGAGCCCAGAACGACGAGATCCCCGAGTATCCGCCTCCTACAACCGCGACTGCGAGTCGTTCGGGCTGGGAGGCCATGGGTAGTAGTAGATATCGAGGCAGAAACCCTGGCCGAAAGACATGTCAAGGCCTCTTGCTGTATATTCCAGGCAGATAGGTGCTCGATGGAATTACGGCAAGACTTTATCGCCATAGCATGTTCACCCAAGGGCGAATCCGGACTGAACCAAGGAACAGCGGTAGTGATACATCCCTGTAGACGGTGGTGCAACAGACAAAAGTCATGCGGAGCATTAGCCCTAGGTACCACCAGGCTGTAGACGGTTGACATTATTACTTTATTTATCCTCCAATGGTATACATATTGTGGCCTTTTTTCCCGAATACCCTACTCCTACATAAACTTCTCGCTATCCTGGCTCACTATCGTCGCGCTTCTCTTCGCATCCAGGAACAGATCCTCGCACTCCACCACGTCCGCCTCCTCGATCCCGCTCGGTCGCCCGTTGATCCGCGCAAGTATGCTCGCCGGAGTCAGCAGCTGCAGCGCGTAGCGCATGCTGACCTTGCTGCCGTGTTCGCTGACCTTCTCGAGCGCCCCGTCGGTGATGCTGAGGCCCTCCGTCCTCGCGCGCAGCCGCGTGATCGTTTTGATCTCGTCGGGGGTGTAGGGGTGGGTGGGTATGATCAGGAGACGCGCGAGGAGATCGGAGGGAATGCCGTGCGCAGCGGTAATGTCATCGGTGCCGCGGATGACGGTCTTTCCGCGATTGGAGGCGAGGATCACGATGGGCGAGATGGTGGACTCTAGCGCCCGGTTCAGGTATGTGAAGCATTCGATGTCGAGCATGTGGACCTGGAGAAAGTCAAATGTGAGAATGCGGTCGCTATGGTAAGCTGCCAGTAACATACCTCATCGATAAAGAGAACACCCGGAACAAGCTCGGCGACACCCTGGTCGATATATCGGTTGACCACCTTGTTGATCTCCTGTCGCAGTTTGTCTGTGATTTCCGTCTTTTTCGGCTTCATCAGTTGCCCCATCATGCTCATCACATCCTGCCCGCCCTGGGGCCGGGCGTTGGCCATGTCGAGGTCATGGAGCGTCACATCCTGCACGATCTCCTTCTTCTTGTGGACTTCTCCCTTGGGGACCGGAACATATTCCTCAGCCTCGAGATCGAATTCGGTGGCATACGCGTCCGACCGCCCGACTCGCTTGCATGCTCCTGTATTGGCTTCGATGTAGATGACATCTCCAATCGTAACTCGTTCCTTCTGAATCGCTTCGTAGATACTAGGATCCAGGCGCAGCTTCTTCGTCCCCTTGACAGATTTTAGCCCGATGATCAGGTGGCTGATTGTCCGTCCGTAGCCTCCCAGCGGGTTCTCAGCTTCCTCTGGCGTGAGCTCCGTGACTTCACCTTCGTAGACCTCCTTGGTTTCGCGCACTCGTAAGCCTGTGGTCTGGTTAGACACGGAGTTACTCTAGCAGTGGAATCTGGTTCAAACATACCAATTGCTCGCCGGAAGTTCTCCATAAGCGCCTCCGTTTTCTTGACCTCCGCAGAATAGACCTCGCTGCCGACAATGGGACAGAAAGGGACCTTGGAGCCCAGCTCCTGCGACACGGCGAGACCAAGAGCAGTCTTTCCAGTTCCGGGGCCACCAGCGAGAAGGACGGCGCGGCCAGCCATTTTCTTTGCCCTGATCAGATCCACCACGACACCACATGCCTCACGGGCGGACGATTGCCCAACGAAACCATCGGCCGACGATTCTGCAGCGCCATCAGAGCGCAATCCAAGGCCTCTGATATGCGTGTGGGCGGCGGTCCGATTCTCACGCGTATTGCCCTTCACTTCGCTGATTTGGACCATGGTGAAGGAACACGCAGGGATAAGGCGGCAGATTTGGAGGCAGAGCAGAAATGAAGGAAACAGAAAGGGGACGTAGCTTCGTGAGTATTTTGAAAAGCGAAGGGGAGGGAATGGGAAGGAGGAAGAAGACACCGGACGGTCAGATCTGCCGCAAGGCGGTCAGTCGAAATTCTTCCCGCCCATCGCCGTCCGAAGCACTTCCTTCATCTCCCTCCTTCCTCACCGCAGCTCCAGCAATCCTGGCACATCCCTCCCTCACAATGGCTGGTCTCCAGTCCAGACCCGCCATGTCGCTCCCGTTCTCGCTCTCCGCGTCTTTCCGCAACCTCTCGTTATCCCCCGCGAAACGCTCGTTTTCTACCACATTACCCGCCCAGAAGACCGCCACCCTGCCGGAGAGCATCCCTCCCTACCCCTACGGCCCCAGGCTGCATTTTAAACAGGCTGATTCCGGCCTGTACGGGGGCTCCACGATCAATTTCGGCAACAAGATCTCAAAGGGGCGTAACAAGGGCAAGACTCGGCGGGTTTGGAAGCCGAACGTCCTCAAGATGAAGTTGCACAGCGATGCCCTCGAGAAGGATCTCTCCATTAAGACATCCACTAGGGTGTATAGGACGATCAAAAAGGCCGGCGGACTCGACAAGTACCTCCTGGATGACCGTCCATCGCGGATTAAGGAGTTGGGTATCTTTGGCTGGAAGCTACGGTGGCGGGTGATGCAAGCACCTAAGATCAAGGAACAGTTTAGCGAGGAACGGAAGAAGTACGGACTTCCCGAGCCGCGGTCATTCGAGCAGTGGATGAAGGAGAAAGAGGCGGAGGCGGCGGAGGAGGCGCGCGAGTTGACGAATGTCAAGGATTCGACAAGGCCGTCCTACAATTGGAAGGTCCATTAGGAGGCGAGGGACAGGCGAGTTGAGCAAGGCAGTCGAGTTGCTGCTAAACCCGGCGACAATCGGGGTCTCCTGGATGCTGTTCGAACAATGGTGATATCATGCGAGTACCACTCCGGCGCGGTTTTATGTCTCTGGAGAACATGGCGGAAGACTTGATATTCATTGACTGTTGGATCTACTGTGTATCATACTGAATGCTACTTTATCTTGGTGTTTGATACTGGCGTACTCATTACACGGGGATGCGCTGGCTGACAGGCTGTATGTCTAGGGTATACAGGTTACAGGGTAGAATGCCTGCAAGGACCTCAATTGGCCTCTTAAATACATGCCTGCGACTGCTGTTCGCGTCAATTAATCGCAGACACTCAGAATGACGATCCGCGGCATGTCGATAAGGCAAGATAAGCCCGGCCTCGTCGCCTCAACGCCTCTCTCTCTCTCTCTCTTTCCTACTCCCTTTCCCACTCCCATGAAGACCTCGTTCTCTTTCTAGTCGCCCGGGCTGCATTCCGCTGGGGGCGACCTTCCATCATGCAGTTTGCTTTTCCTCCCCGGAAGAATTCCCCGACTCTTCCCTATGCCCGCTCGCCTCCGCGCCGCAGGACCCAGCTCAAGACCGCGGCTTTACTAGCCTTCGCTGCCCTCTCCGTCCTTTTCCTTCTTTCGCAGGTCTTCGGATCGGATACAGCGACAACAGTCGTCCCCGCGGGAACTCCAAGCGTTGTTATTGTGACTGTTCTAGATCGCGCCGCCCTGAGTGAGAGCTACATCCACAAGATCGTGACCAACCGCGAAGATTATGCCAGGCGACATGGTATGCCGTCCCCGTATTTCCTCTCTGCGGGTTGCTAACGGGGTCGTCTGTACGCAGGCTACGCCAATTTCTTCGCAGATGTATCCGACTACCGGCCCTCGCTGGACGACGCCCCGTCATCCTGGGCCATCGTCCCGGCTGTCCGCCATGCCATGGCGTCGCATCCTCACTCGGCCTATTTCTTCCATCTCAGCCCTCACGCGCTGATCATGAACCCGAGCAGATCCCTGAAATCGCATCTCCTCGAGCCGTCCCGCCTCGAATCTCTCATGCTCAAGGATGTATCTGTCGTCCCGCCCGACAGCGTCATCAAGACCTTTTCCCATTTAAAGGCTAATGATATCGACCTCGTGCTATCACGCGACAAGGAGGATCTGAATCCGGGGAGCTTCGTGATCAAACAGGGTGATTTTGCCCGCTTCTGGCTCGATACCTGGTTCGATCCGCTGTTTCGCCGGTATAACTTTGCCAAGGCCGAGACGCATGCGATGGTATGTTGGTTTTGATGTGCCCGGTTGGATGGTTGCTTACGTGTTGGCTAGGATCATATCGCTCAATGGCATCCTACCATCCTGGCTCGAATAGCCGTGGTCTCGCAGCGAACGCTCAACGCCTATAGTAGGGATTCCTCCGGCGCTGCGATAGATGGGACTTACAAGGAGGGTGATCTCGTCCTGCGGTTCTTTGGCTGCGACTCCGATGCGAAGCGGAGTTGTGAGAAGGAGATGGAACCGTTCTACAATTCGTGGCTGAAGAAATTGAAGCGCGAGTAGATTGTTTTGCTTGTGCAGACGCGCAGAGCTTATTTTCTCGCCGGCGGTGTTTGGAGTTGGGTATTCGACTCTTGGAATGGCTCATGTATATTAGATCATTATTATTTTATCTATATTTTTTAATAACGTAGCTTACAACAACTTGTAGATGACTGTCTATACCACCAGTTGAATTCAAGCCACAGACCATTCACAGCTTGCAACTCCCCTACTTCCATCTCAATTCGCCTGACAGGTCACCAGAAATCCCACTCCAATCATCGACCATATTAGAAGACGCCCGGAAGCATGACAAAGCTCTTGCGCTTGTACTTGTCGCCGAACTCCTTGCGATACCGGCGTTCCTTCTTCGCGGCCCAGCTCGCCATCTGCGCGCCACCCACAGCGATGAAGAACAGGACGCTCCAGCTCAGGCCGCTGACCAGGTAGATGCCGAGCCAAGCAGCCACCTCGAACATGTAGTTGGGGCAGGTCACCAGGCCGAACCCGAATCCAGACGGGATGCCCCGCTCCGTGGTGCCTGGCCGCCGGAGATCGCGCAGCACAAGGTGCGCGTTCAAGTTGGCCAGCTCCGCGAACACAAAGACCGCGACCCCGATGTACAGGAGAGTCGTGTTGGGCACGGTTGTTGCCGCCGCTGCGTCGGGGCGGAAGACCCAGTATGCGATGTTGAAGCCTGCCAGGACCCAATAGTGGGCGCTGTTCTTGAAGATATTGAACGCGGGCATTGTAGCACTGCTGAAACGGTGGATACAGATGGTCTCGAACTCGCGTTTCAGGAAGTGCACGGTCAGAAGCGCGCAGACGAGTAGCTGAACATCAGACGGTTCGGGAAGTGGCTTATCGAAATTGTAGTAGATATACGGGCGAAGAGGGAAGAGGAACAGAGCAGGAATCAGGAGGGGCCCGAGGTATTCGATGATGAAGACGGTACGCCATGCTATCTGGGGGCCTAAAGTGAGGAGCGAGATGCCCGTCAGACCAAGACCTGCGAGAATTGAGCAGTGCAATTGAACATACCAAGATCTTTGACATGGATCACACTCTTGTCATCAAGCCCTGCATCGCTGACACTGCTCTTCGCATTTGGAACCAAGCCACGGTCACTGGCCCTGGTGATCCGGAGTCGGTGGACCGAGTATCCGGACGTCTCCGCGAGTGACGAGTAAATTTCCTGGGCCGACGCGTTCGGGCTGACCTTGTATTCCTTGGGCAAACCCTTGATGGGCTTTCCTATGCAGGTGTCAGCGTCTGCCAGCGACCAGGCTTTCCGACATACCCCTCGGTTCAACGGCCAAAGCAAAGGTTGACGGGGCCATTGGGCTGATACGACTTGGTATGACTGTGGACCAAGCGAGTTCCAGCTGAGAATGACCTATGCGGGTAGACCAGGCACGGTGGCACAGGAGGAATGAAGCATTCAAGCCTCAGCGGGAGAATCGAAGACCTCGGCTGGGCGTCACATGACCGCTAGTAAGCCTGAACCCTCTTTCTTCAACTTCAATCCAACAACATACCCCAGATAATAATATATCTATTCTGCATGAAATCAACCAGCTGCATACGACTCTTATTCAATTTCCTCGCAGTGATCGTCGGGCTGGTTCCATGCTGGCCAGCTACTTCAGCTGCAGCCTGCCTGCCATGAATTGGCCCACCGCCCGGTCACAATACAGCCATTATGCATCAAAATAATCCATCACGGACAACGTTCTCCAATTCCCAAGAATACTAACCTCGAGCTGCTCGATCGATCATGCCGTCTAGCTCTGTTATTTGAATTCTATTCGCCCAATCACAACGCGCCTGAGTTGATCGGCTCCAAGCTAACAAGGCCGGGCTAAATTAATACAGGGTGCGCACAAGGAACGTATTTCATCGGCCGAATTTGTGGCGCCCCAGGACCCAGCCAGCCATTACAATTCCATTGTCTCGTGGTTTCGGCAACGGTGGCATGGCATCCACCAGCTCACGCCCGTTCGGACCCTGACTGGCCCAATGAAGCCTCGCTCTGCGCGAAATTTACCGTTATGGTGGTTTTCTTTTCTTTTCTTTTCTTTTCTTTTCTTTTCTTTTCTTTTTTTTTTTTTTTTTGTTTGAGAACCGGACAAGTCCGAGCCTGCACGTACTTTTGGTCAATTGAAACGTGGGCGTCGTCAGGATCTCCTTTGGACCATCCCCCAACCATAGCAATGATCCCCGAACTGAGTCAGTCCCATAATTACCGCATTTGATGCTGCGACTGCGAATCAGAGGCTCCTATCAGGTGTCTAGTATTCGCCCGATGTTAACGGCACTGCGGGATGCGGCCGGCCCAGTCTTGTTGGCGACCAGCCTAGCGAGTAGCTCCAAGGGCCACATTTATAAAGGCGCTCTCCCTGGTTTGTATCACTATTCTGGCATTTTCACTGTTCAGAATTCTTCCTCGTCTCTTTGGTTTGTTTCCACTTGTATATACTCCACCTTTATGTTCGACTGGCGGCAATTGGTAAGTATAACCTATCCCATTGCTGCTTAAATGCATTTCCACCAGCGCCTCGCGAGTTGAACAGAGGTTCGCATTATTGACCCTCAATAGATCCGTGTACATCAACGTTTGCCGTCGAGCTTGTCGAGTTTCTTGGTCCGCCATGGCCCAGGTAAACGGGAAACCGGATACAAATGGTTTCGAGGAAACTTTTGCTCAAATTGAGCAGGCCGTCTCTGCGTCGCTACGGCCTTTGTCTACCGAGACGGGCGATGGAACGTACATCAAGGACAAGTCGCCAACCGGCCTTGTCCAGGATATCCGCAACATGGATCTGAAAGATATCGGAACCATAGTGGATGTCATTAAGAACGCTGCCAGTGGTAGCCCCATTGACGATAGAGAACACATCATGGAGCGAGTCATTCAAGTCAGTCGTCTCTTTTTCCTATATGTGGCTGTGTTCTAAACCTACTATCCCAGCTCACGGCGGAACTGCCCCCAACGTCTCAGAATGCTAAGGAGATGACGAATACTTTCCTTAGTATGCTATGGAATGATCTGGAGCATCCCCCGCTCTCGTAAGTCCGCTGATATCGTGCCACTGCAAGTAAAGATTTGACAGCGTACCAGCTACCTCGGCCGCGAGTCCATGTACCGCAAAGCCGATGGCTCAGGCAATGTATGTGCTCCCAACAACCAACACGTGACCTCACTGATATACGCGTAGAACGTCTTGTGGCCTCATATCGGTGCTGCTGGTACTCCGTACGCAAGAAGTGTGCGACCAACATCGATGCAGCCGTCGGAACGTCCTGCCCCCGAGGCTCTCTTTGATAGCCTCTTGGCCCGAAAGGAGTTCAAAGAGCACCCGTCAAAGATATCCAGCGTTCTGTTCTACATTGCAACCGTCATCATTCATGGTAAGCATGGAACCGTGTCCGGTTCTCTTTGATGGCTGACGAGAATATAGACCTGTTCCAGACGAACCGTGGTGATGGTGCAATATCCTCGACGTCGTCGTATCTCGATCTCTCCCCGCTGTACGGCAACAACCAGGATGAGCAGAACACGGTGAGGACTTTCAAAGATGGAAAGCTTAAAGCCGACTGCTTCTCCTCTCCGCGGGTTCTGGGATTCCCTCCTGGAGTTGGTGTCATCCTCATTATGTTCAATCGCTTCCACAATTACGTGGTCGAGCAGTTGGCGGCTATAAATGAAGGAGGCCGATTCACAAAGCCGAATAAGGCAGATACCAAGGCATACGAGAGATACGACAACGACCTCTTCCAAACGGGGCGCCTTGTGACCTGCGGCCTCTACGTCAACATAATCCTTAAGGACTATGTCCGGACGATTCTGAACATCAACCGAATCGACAGCGTATGGAGCTTGGATCCTCGGGCGGATATCGAACCCGGAATCCTCGGACAAGCTCCTGGCCAGGCTACAGGGAACCAGGTTTCTGCCGAGTTCAATCTGGTGTATCGCTGGCACTCTTGCATATCGCAACGTGATCAGAAATGGTCAGAGGATACGTACAGGAATTTGTTCCCTGGAAAGGAGCCACACGAGGTCTCCCTGCAGGAGTTCATGCAGGGACTCGCTCGGTGGGAGGAGGGCCTGCCACAAGACCCTCAGGGACGCCCGTTTGCGCACTTAAATCGTGAAGCAGATGGGTCGTTTAATGATGACAATCTTGTCAAGATCTTTGCGGAGAGTGTCGAAGACGTCGCGGGCGCATTTGGTGCGTCGCAGGTTCCAACGGTGCTCAAGAGTGTCGAGGTCCTGGGAATCCAGCAATCACGCTCCTGGAACTTGGCTACTTTGAACGAGCTCAGGAAATACTTCGGCCTGGTCCCGTACAAGGCCTTTGAGGAGATCAATCCTGACCCATATATAGCCGGGCAACTCAAGAACTTTTACGATCAGCCTGATCACGTCGAGATCTATCCAGGCCTCATCGTTGAGGACACAAAGCCTGCCATCGTCCCTGGCAGCGGTCTCTGCACCAATTACACAACCTCGAGAGCAATTCTGTCTGACGCGGTCTCCCTGGTGCGTGGCGATCGTTTTTACACGGTCGATTTTACCCCACAGAGCCTTACGAACTGGGCATGGAACGAAATCAACTATGATACATCTGTTGATCAGGGCCATGTTTTCTACAAGCTTGTCTTCCGGGCATTCCCGAACCACTTCAAAGGGAATTCAATCTATGCCCATTTCCCGCTCGTGGTCCCATCGGAAAACAAGAAGATCCTCACCCATCTCAACGTGGCGGAGAAGTACGACTGGGACAGACCCAGGTACCACCCGATTCCTCGGTTCATAAATTCCCACGCCGCTTGCATGGCCATCCTATCCGACAAGGAAGCTTACAAAGTGACCTGGGGAAAGAAAATTGTATTTTTGATGCACAACAGTGGCCATCCGTACGGCAAAGACTTCATGCTTTCGGGCGACCGACCACCCAACGCTGCTTCGCAGCAGATGATGGGAGCAGCTCTCTACCGCGAAAAGTGGGAGGCTGAAGTCAAGAGTTTCTACGAGGAGATGACCTTGAAGCTGTTGCATCGACAATCCTATCAGGTCGCTGGTGTCAACCAAGTCGATATCGTTCGGGATGTTGCGAATCTCGTTCAAGTTCACTTCTGTGCCAGTGTTTTCTCCCTCCCGCTCAAGACCGAGTCCAATCCCCGTGGAATATTCACCGAGGTGGAGCTATACGACATCATGGCCGCCGTTTTCGCCAGCATCTTCTACGACGTCGATATCGCTAAGTCCTTCCACCTTAACCATGGGGCGCGTGCGGTATCGCAGAAGCTCGGCGAGCTGACCATGGCCAATGTTGAGCTGATTAGCAAGACCGGGTTCATCGCGAGCTTGTTGAGCCACCTCCATCGACACGACGTTCTCAGTGAATACGGTGTGCACATGATCCAACGCCTCCTCGACAGTGGCCTGCCTACAGATGAGATTGTCTGGACACATATCTTGCCCACAGCGGCAGGGATGGCAGCGAACCAAGGCCAGCTCTTCTCGCAGTGCCTCGACTACTACCTTTCGGATGAGGGATCAGCCCACCTGCCTGAGATCAACCGGCTTGCAAAGGAAAACACCCCACAAGCGGATGAGTTACTGTTGCGATAGTAAGCGCCCAGCAGGTTCATAAGTCTCTTGGTATACTGATCATGCACAGTTTCATGGAGGGCGCGCGACTCCGTTGTTCGGTCGCGCTGCCTCGGGAGGTAGCCAAACCCGGAGTTATTGAGGATCACGGCGAGAAAGTCACTTTGAAAGCAGGTCAGGAGATCATGTGCAATCTGGTATGCGGTTCCAGTGATGTTGATTCCAATATATGCGTGCAGATGCTTACAGATCCACTTAACAGGTTGCGGCTTCCAAGGACCCAGTGGCCTTCCCAGAGCCCAACACAGTGCGACTGGACCGTGACATGGGCCTCTACGCGCACTTTGGATTTGGGCCACACCAATGCCTTGGACTTGGGCTCTGCAAGTTCGGACTTGCCACCATGCTCAAGGTCATCGGCCGGATGGATAACCTCCGCCGGGCTCCGGGGCCGCAGGGCCATCTCAAGCGACTCGCTGGACCCGGAGGAATTTCCAAGTACATGACTCCGGACCACAGCAGCTTCTCCCCGTCCCCAACGACGATGAAGGTCCAGTGGGACGGGGAGCTGCCTGAGGTGAAGTAGTAGTACTAGGTCTTCTTGGGTGATCCTGTAGGCATAGTTGTAGGACGTACTGTTCCGGACTGTATGGTTCTTAATCTTGGTGGTTGCTATGATGAGACTATCTTGAATGATATTCGGTAGATAGTCGCGAGTCAAGAATGGCTGCAAAAATAGACACGTAGTAAAGCAGGCTGGCATTAGGGCTCCAGAGATCGCTGAGTTGTGCTCGGCGGGGAAAATGACCCGCTCCGATCCAGTGACATGCCCCCAGTCAAGCTCCCGCTCCAACTTCTCTTCTCCTCTCCTCCTCTCCTCCTCCTCTCTTCATCCTCCGTCTCTTTCACGAATCTTCCATCTATCCCTTTCCTTCTCTTTCATCACCCCCTTCTTATTCCTCGTCCTCTCCCTAATCCATCCCCCAGTCGTTGTCAAGAAGCTTCAGGCTCTCGTCCTGCACCGTTGGCCTGCCGCTCTGGACTTTCTTCAAACCCTTCACCATCCCATCTTCTCGACCTTCAATCCATCTGCATCGGCAATTAAGCTCCAGATTGTCCGGTCTCCCTCTTTTCATCTACAGCTTACCCTGAAAACCCTTTCGGAACCCTCTCTTTCGAGCTCCACCCGATCCTGTTTTTTTTTGTTGAGAACGGAGAGCACCAAAACGTCATAACGTCCCCTCACAGCTAACACTGCAGTCCGATCCTTTCGAACACACCTTTTTTCCTTCTCTTCCTCTTCCGGAGGCACCGTCTTGGCTCTTGCTTGCACTTCCCTAATGGTTGTCTGCCTACCCAGTCTTCATTATGGGGAGAATTAAGAAGGTGGCAAGCCAGAAGCATGAGGCTACGATTGTAAGTTGTCAACCCTGCGTGCTGTCCAATATTCCCGGGATCTCAGCTAACATTTTGACTCGTCTTGCTGTAGTCGTCCTTCCTGACCGATTTCCTTGCCCGTGCTACAAGCATCCCGGTCCCGGAGTTGCCTTCACACCTCAACACATTCCCTCGGATCTGGCCTTTCCCAAGAGGCGACTTGTACCACTGGATCAGCGTGTTGAATCGCTTTGATGACATTCTGGCATCGGTGATCGATAGGTACTCTCTTGGTGTCGGTCCGCAAACGCGGCCATTCGGGAGGCATGTTCTGTTGGACTCGTATATCAATGATGATAATCAATCGAGCGATGATATCGAAGCCAGACTGAGTGCCCTGGGGTATGGCCCCGAGGGAGATAGGGAGCTTGTCGAAACAATCCTTGATTTCTCCAGGCTTTTGTTTGAAAAGTGCGGCAACCGCAGCTTGTACAGCAGCAGCGAGCGGCTTGGTGATCTCCTGCATACCACATCACTGTCCCTCCTGCAGTCCACGCTGCGCCTCTCCCTTTGCTTGGCACAGCGGTACCATGCTCGCCATCGGGGTGGCTCCCACATCCAGCCGAGTCTGTTGGCAGCCCATTACAACATGGATTTGGAGAAATTGCAAAAGGTTGCTGCGCCGTTCCCCCGTCCGTATATCTCCGGCACTGCATCTATCTCCGAGTCCCCTGCTGCGTCAGCGAAAGGAAAGGAAAAGGCCGCTCCGACGAGACACAATGCCAACGACCTGATCGCTCTCATGCGGGAGAACGACGGCTGGGATGAGTGGGGCCATGTTCGTGTGCTCTACTACACCCCCGGTGTACCTGAGAAACAGACAAAGGATGCTGAAAGCAGAACCGCTGCGCATAGTTCTGAAGCTCCTTCTACCCCAACGCCGTTGCGGAGGAGTGCCACTCAGCCTACGATTCGTTCGGGCCGGACGTCTAATGTGGATGACTCTCCCGGAACTCCGGGCAACACCCCTTCTGGAAAGCAGGATGATGCACTACGGGGTGCGAAGACCCTCGATATCCCTTATTCAAAGACTTCGTCGGTAAAAGCTGAGCAGCTTCTTGCTTCGCATTTGGCCGAGGTGCCGCACGACTACAAGTATGAGTTGCTCCACAAAGTCCGTACTGCTCAGGGACTGGCAGCTTCTCACTCCAGCCGTCAGCAGGTCCTCGCGATCAGGGCCCTCGCGATAGCCAATTTGGCTTATGTCTATCCTGAGCCATTGTTCCAACAGAAGATCTTGCAGTACGACATGGAGCAGCCGAAGCGCCTTCAAATTGCGTATCAGCTTGCTGAGGTGCTCCATCTTGGTGCAAGCGGCGACATCGATGTTTCGAGAGCCGTTCAAACGTTGGTCATCTACGCGCTTGATGCTCTCTCAAAAATCAAATCGCGGAGCGTGGATGTCGGTGCCGCATTAAGCATCAACGTAAACCATGGCGTTCTCATGTTCTTGACCCGGAAAATGGTCAATGAGCTGGGCTCAGCAGAAAATGACAATGATGACGCTTTCCAGGACGAGTGGCGGGATGCATTGCTCGGCCTTTTGCGCACTCTGCCCAGTTCCAGCACTAGAACCCCGGAGACCCTTGTCGCTGCTGGCCTAATTCCAATGCTTGTGGATATTCTAAACCTTCGAACCAAGATGGCCCGTCGGGTCTATTCTCGTGTCATGGAGTTTCTCGATCTCTTCGTCCATACAGTGCGGGACGCCTTGGGGACTCTGACAAGTGCCAAGGGTTTTGATGCGATCTCGGATCTGGTCGAATCTGAAACGAAGTCGTCTCATGAGAATGTGCTGCAGGGTGCAGGAATTCCGTCCCATCATAAAACTCAGTCAATTGATTACCAGGTCCCGTACTTCCAGCAGCAGACTCTTCGGTGGATGTTTCGATTTGTAAACCACATTATGCAGCATAATGGCGGTGGTTTCGATCGTGTGCTTCGAAACATGATCGATTCGCCCCAGTTGCTGTCTTCTCTCCGATTGGTCTTCGAGAACGCTCGAATCTTCGGCTCTCACGCCTGGAGCAATGCGGTCAACATCCTCAGCAGCTTTATCCACAATGAGCCTACAAGTTATGCGGTGATTGCCGAGGCTGGCTTAAGTAAAAGTCTTCTGGAAGCCATTATGCTTTCCAGTATAAAGACACCCGAGCAACCGCCAGCTGAGCCTGAGGCTGAAGGCGAAGCGCAGCCTGAGGGTGAGCCGTCGCATGTGCCCGCTGCTCGCGACTCTGCAGCACCTGGTGCAGCACCTCAAGAACCTCGTGAATATACCATCGCCAGGCCCAGCGATGCGCGGCTAGCTCGGGGGATTATGCCCGCTGGGGAAGCTATGTCGTCTGTCCCTCTAGCGTTTGGCGCGATTTGCCTGAACGCCTCTGGGTTGCAGCTTTTCCAGTCTTCTCATGCTTTGGAGAGCTTCTTTGAGATATTCGAGAGCCCCGATCATGTCAAGGGCCTGAAAGATGACTCCAATCTCGTCCGTTCGCTCGGCTCTACTTTCGACGAATTGTCTCGGCACCACCCTGCGCTGAAGTCGACAATCATGACTGCTGTCATTCTGATGGTCGCACGCGTTGGCCTTCTGTGCAGAAGCAAGGCATGGAAGCAAGGCATGGGAACGAAACTCTGGAGCGACAGTTCGCGACCCGAACCCACCGTTTCTGGAGGCATTCACTCCTTGTTCAGAGAACCCTGCGCCACATCAAATGCCGCAAATGAATTCGGCGTCCCGGCACTGAACTCATCCACTCTCCCGGATGGTGGAAGATTAGTTGTTGGCGATTTGAGCTCGCTTTCCCCGCCTGTCGACGGTTCTCTGGAGCCCAAGGATGTGGATGAAAGTGAGCTTAACGCGGCAGACTACCTCTATCCAGCATTGCGATTCCTCGGAGCTTTTTTCGAAAACCAGCCCAACTGCACATATTTTGTCGAGTCTGGAGGAGTCGAGTTCGTGTTGGATTTTGCGTCCCTGCAAAGCTTGAACTTTGACTTCCATAAAACAGATGCCAACAGGGAACTCACTGAGGTGGTACATATGATGGCTGAAACAAAGCCGCATCTGGTTATCCCCTCCATTGTCAATCGTGCGCAGACTGCTGTTGATAGCGTTTCAAGCTTCTGGACAGAGCCGAAGGACTCGGGATTTTTCTCCCCGATGTTCAAGCCAGTCAACGAGAAGGCACCAGAGGATGGCTCTGCAAGCGGTTGTGGGACGCACTTTGCCAAGAATATGGGGGCTGCTCTGGTTTTGACTGACCTCCTTCGGGAGGTTTATTCCATGCCCGTGTATCAGACTCGGCCCAGCCAGCAAACATCGGCCTTCCTCCAAGTGATCTTGGCCGATAAGTATTCCTCCCTCGTTACTTCTTTGGGAAGACTACATGCCGCATGTGTGTGGGAGGAGATAATACTCGGGAAAAATATACCAGATACTTGGGATCAGGCAACGAAGATGCAGCCCCCTGGGACCGGCCCCGAAAGATCAGACAATGCACCTGGGATGCCAAATACGGAGAGCTCAACAGTGCCTGCTCCGGAATCCCGTCCCGAAGCTGCATCCACTGACGAGACTGCTCGAACGCAGCCGACTGAGTCGCGCAGGGATAGCGGAACACGTTTTTCCGAAGGCAACGGCGCTTTCAAGAACGTGCAGACGCTTCGTTACCTCCTAAGCTCCCTGCCTTCGTCGATAGCGGGCTTTTTCCACAACTTGGGACTGGGTCTTATCGGAAAGAGGAGAATGGATCAATACCAGAAGCAGAGCGCTACAATGGTGGCTGACAACATTGCAAAGTCAGTGATTGGCCAGTTGCAATTCGCTCCTCCCAACTCGACCGACAACCCCAGAATGAAGCTTGCTTATCTGATCGTGATCCTCTCGTCTTTCTCGCACTTGCTTTTCGAAGCTAGCGTCGATCGACCTCATTCGCACTACCTCACATTGGTTCTTTTCGCGTTTAAGCGAAACCACGGGTTGAAAGTCATGAAGGACATTTGTGACATTTTTGTGCGGGAGATAAACGCCTTGTCGCCCCCGGAGTCCGTTCCTGAGACTGAAAAGGACGTGTCGGCTCGACTGACATCCGCGTATGGAGGGGTCAAGATCATATTGGCCTTCTTCGCCGAGCTCGCTTCAGGGAAAAATATCATCGACTCCAGCCAAACACAAGCTATGACCAGCAGTGAAAGGGAGCGTGATCGACCCGATTTCTTCCAGCCTGGTCAGTTTTTGGTAGATCAGCGAATGGAGATCCTGCCAATTGCCAGAAGTCTATGGAACTCGGAATTCGCAGTTAAGTCATCGAGCGCGGTGGTCAAGTGCTTGGTGGAAATCTTGCGTTCATCTCTTGACGGCGAATATGAAACCGGAGCGGCACGGCACTCTGAAACCCCTTCTACAGTCACTGAAGTACCACGAAAAACGCTCGTCATCAACAAGGAGCGGATTGCTTCGTTGCAAGAAAAGGGGTTCGAGAAAGAGCTGACCAAGGAAGCACTGTACCGCTGCAATAACGTGTTCCTCGCCGCCGAAGAATATTGCAAGGCACAGACTTGGTTGCGAGCTCCACCAAGGATGCCTCCACCCGCAAATGACATTGAGTCTGCCGGAGCCGGTACTACGTCTGGAGGTGAGCCGTCGGAGGACACAGCTGTGGGAGATGCTCCACCCTTCAACGGCGGTTTCCTAGAGCGTTCTGCACTCGCGATGCTCTTGGCTCAGGCGTCGGGTCGTCCGACAGACGAAGGAGCGGATGAGGATCAGGATCACGGCAGAGGTACTGAGAACGGTGGCGGGAATGGGACTGAGTTCTTAGCAAGAGCCTTGAACCACATTCTCAACGATGAGCATGATGGCGGGGAGGATGGACGGGGAAATCCCTCCAGTCACAACCCCAATCCTCCAGCTGGCTTTTCATCTGATTCTTCCAATCGACCAAACAACCAAACGACGAATCAGTCCTCAGAGCAGTCGTCTGGCCAGGCCACACAGCGGCGTGAAGTAGCAACCGTCGATGATCTAAATGCGGAACGCGAAAACGTTCGTTCAAACCTGATTGAACGTTGCCTGGACATCCTCAATGAGCATCATGATGTGTCCTTCGAACTGTCGGATCTGATTGCGTCTGCCACGAAGAAGCACCGTGATCCTGAAGGCTTCCGGAGGGACGTTGGGGAGATTCTGGTCCAGTCGCTGGTTTCACTGCAGATGGAAGACTTCCACGCTGCTGGCAACAAGATAGCTGCATATGCTCATCTGCTTGCGTTGGTGCTCCAAGACAGGGATATGTACGACGCCACTCTTGAGGAGCTGAAGGGATGCTTTGGGACTTTCCTCGCCTTCATTAAAGTTCCTGCACCAGAGAAGGACGCGGAGGAGTCTTTCCCATGGATCGGGCATGTGCTGCTCATTCTTGAGAAGTTGCTGTCTGACGACGCTCAACCACAACAAATTCGCTGGAATCCTCCTCCCATGGATGACCCTAACGCCGAAGGCGAAGAGCAAGCGCAGTTGGAGGAGCCTCTCGTTCCCCACGATGAAAAGGTGCAGTTGTTTGAATTTCTCGTGGATATCCTACCCAGGGTAGGCAAGGACGATACACTAGCCCTGGCCATCTGCCGAGTCCTTGTAATTCTCACGCGGAGCCGAAGCATTGCGTCGCGTTTAGGGGAGAAGCGAAGTTTGCAGCGCCTGTTTGTCATGGTGAAGCAGCTTTCAAGCACGTCGAACGAAAAGCTTCAAAGCGCCTTCATGCTGATTCTGCGGCACATCGTGGAAGACGAGGACACGATCCGACAGATCATGAGGAGCGAAATTGTCTTTAGCTTCGAGTCGAAGCCAACTCGCCAGGTAGACACCACCGCCTATGTTCGCCAGATGTACCATCTCATACTAAGAGCCCCGGACCTGTTTGTTGAGATAACGAACGAAAAACTAAAATTGCAACGATACGACACGAATCAACGCCCGCAGACATTGGCACTTAAGTCGGACAAGCCCAGTGGCGCAGATGATTCCTCTTTGGCTCAGCAGGGGACAGGGAACGCAGGCAACGACGGCACGAATGCTCCTGGAGAGGGTGGTCCATCTGAGGAGAAAGACAAAGGCAAGGGCCCAGAGCTCAAGATGCCGGTGGTCGAGAACCCGGATGGTGTTATTCACTATCTGCTTTCTGAGATTCTGTCTTACAAGGACGTTGACGACAAAGAGTCCTCGACGGAGACCTCTGAGTCTATCGGCCCTGACCAGCCAGGGAACAAGACCGACGTGGAAATGTCTACGGACGCCCCGGCTCCCTCTGCTGGCAACACTGATATGCAGACCGGGCGCAATTCGAAGAGAACGGAGAAGCCGGGCTTCAAGGCGGACGACCATCCGATCTATATCTACCGGTGCTTCCTCCTTCAGTGTTTGACGGAACTGCTCTCGTCATACAACCGGACAAAGGTCGAATTTATCAACTTCTCTCGCAAGGCCGATCCCCATGGAACCACTCCTCAGAAGCCCCGCTCGGGTATTCTCAATTACCTCCTGAACGCCCTCGTCCCTGTCGGCACTATGGATCATGACGAATCTGTGGCGTTTAAAAAGCGAAGCAACACCTCCGGATGGACGATGCGGGTGCTTGTTGCCCTTTGCACTAAAACTGGGGAATATGGCGGTATGGGCAGACGGCGTAACGAACAGAACAATGAAGAGGACGAACCTGAGCTTGCGTTCGTGCGGAGATTCGTTCTCGAGCATTCACTGAGGTCGTTCAAGGATGCGAATGCGTCCAATGAAGCCCTGGATGCGAAGTACTCGAGACTCATGTCGCTTGCCGATCTATTTGACAAGATGCTCAGTGACTACGCTTTTGTTTCTGGCGATGCTCCCTCCGCTTCGTCAAAGAAGCAGCTTGAGAAGACTATGTTCGAGAAGCACTTTATCTCCGCGCTCTCTGCGTCCCTTGCGGACATCGACCTCAATTTCCCTTCGTCCAGGCGTGTCATCAAGTACATCCTCCGCCCGTTGAACAAACTCACCCGAGCTGCTGTTACCCTGAGCCAAACTTCGGACATTTCTCCGCTCGGGGAGACGGAAGAGGATGAGATCTCTTCAGCAACGTCTGTTTCGGATATGGAGGATGAGCGAGAAGAGACGCCCGATCTTTTCCGTCACTCGACTCTTGGCATGCTGGACGCTCGTCACGAAGGAGAAACAAGTTCAGGAGAGTCAGAAGAAGAGGATGATGAAATGTATGACGACGAATATGATGAAGAGATGGAATATGACGAAGATATGCCGGAGGATGACGGCGAGGTTGTGAGCGAGGAAGACGAGGACGAAGTTGAAGGCGTCGGTCCCATTGAGGGTCTTCCTGGGGATTCTGGAATGGATATCGAAGTCGTCATCGACGAGGATGAAGGCGATGACGACGATGACAATGAAGAAGGGGACGACGGAAATGAAACGGAAGATGATGGAGTCTATGCTGGCGAAATTACTGGCGACAGGGACAATGAGAGCTTGGAAGGAGGTGATGATGACGAGTGGGAAAGTGAAGAGATGCCAGAAGATGAGAACGAGGCCGAAATGATGAACCAGTTTGAAGACGAGTTGGACGACATCAGGCAAACGGATCAGCAAGGTGACGGTCAGGGACTCGATGACTTGTTCCGTGTTCTCAATCAGGCTGCTGGAGGTGTCGAGGGTCTCCATGGCGATGATGACCTTGGAGGAGATATGCAGGAGGACATGGTCGACGACGATCTGAATGACGAAGACGATGAGGAGGTCGATGAGCTGGAGGAGGAGCTTGACGATATTGATGACCAAGCATCTTACGAGTTCGACGATGAGGATGCCGGGGATGATCCCTGGTGGGATGGTGATGACATTGCGCCGCCACGTGGGCCTCATCATCACCGCTTCCGTGGCCCTCCAGCATGGACTGCGGTTAGTGGCATAATGCCCGGTCGACCCGGAATGGTTCCAATTCAGCCATATCGCATGCATCGGACACATGCTCCGACACGCGACACTGACGATGGAACTAATCCTCTACTGGTCCGGAGCGACCAACCCCCCGAGGCAGCCGGCCAACCCCGGGGACCTGGCCAGGAACCCCTCATGGATTGGATCCATGGCATGGAGCCAATGTCAACTGGGCGTATGCCTCCTATGGATAGTCCTGTTAGCTTCATGAACGCAATCATGCAAGCCATTGGAGGCGGCCAGGGTGGTCCTGGCTTCGGCGTGGTCACTCGTCCAGACGGCATCCATGTTCATCTTGACAGACAAGCTATGCCATCCAACCATTTGCAGGACATCTTTGGGCTGGGTAGGCCGCAGCCTCCGCCTACTCGAACTCGGGATGATCCATCTCAGGCCGTGAGCTTCATCCTTGCATCGACCAAGACTCGTTGGCAGCAGGAAGCGCGCACCCTGTTCAGCAGTTCTTATGTTGAGAAGTCCCAGCGCATTGTCAATTCTCTCTTGAAACTTTTGGTGCCTCCCGCTATTGAGGACGAAAGACGCCGCCAGAAGCAAGCGGAGGAAGAGCGCAAGCGAAGGGACGAAGGGAGAGCGGAAAGAGAACGTCAGGAGAACGCCGCGAAGGAGGAACAGGAGAAGGAGCGCAAACGCAAAGAAGAGGAAGAAAATGCCAGGCGGGAACAAGAAAGACAGCAGCAGGAAGCTGAGCGTCAAGCTGCAGGGGAAGTCTCGGAGCCAATGGACGATGTGCAGCGAACCGACACTGCTGAGACCGCAGAGCCATCTGCTCAGGCCGAAGGCGGCCCAGCCGAGCCTCCTCGCCGCGTTCATACTACAATCAGGGGCCGCCAGCTCGATATCACCGGGATGGAGATCGACCCTGAGTATCTTGAAGCGTTACCAGAAGAACTCAGGGAGGAGGTTATAATGCAGCAACTTGCCGAGCAACGGTCTCAAGCCGCTGCAGCTGGCGAGGAGCCGAGTGAAATCAACCCGGAATTCCTGGAAGCCTTGCCTCCCGAGATTCGGGAAGAATTGCTGCAGCAAGAAGCGGCGGATCGCCGTCGGCGAGAGCGTGACAGTGCACGAAGACAAGCTGCAGCCGCCGGTGGTGGTGGTGCTCCCCGTGCCGAAGATATGGATGCTGCCAGCTTCCTTGCTACCCTGGATCCATCTCTGCGGCAGGCGGTCATCGCCGACCAGCCGGAAGAGGTCCTTGCCAACTTGGGCCCGGAGTACGTGTCTGAAGCGCGTGCTCTTAGTGGAAGGCGACTTACTCAATTCGGTGATGTTGGCAGGGTTGACCATCGACAGAGGCATGAGCCGGCCGAGGCGCAAGAGCCGAAGAGACCCCAGCGGCGCCAGATTGTTCAGATGCTTGACAAGGCCGGCATTGCGACACTTATCCGCCTGATGTTCATGCCCCTCCAAGGGAATGCGCGCCATCAGCTGAATGATATTCTTCAGAATGTCTGCGAAAATCGCCAAAACCGGAGTGAGGTGATCAGTCTCATCCTGTCTGTTTTACAAGACGGAAGTGCAGATGTCTCAGCAATCGAACGCAGCTTTGCGCAGCTATCCCTTCGTGCTAAGGTGTCACCTGCGCAGAAAGCCCCGCAGTCCGTTAAAAAGAACGTGACACTCCAGTCAACATCGGGTGTCAGCAGCGAGGTGACGCCAATGATGGTCGTGCAGCAGTGCCTGGGGACCCTCTCTTTCTTGTCCCAGTACAACCCTCATATTGCATGGTTCTTCCTGACCGAGCACGACCCTTCGTCTACCCTGAAGCTGAAAGCGTTCCGCAAGGGTAAAGCGAAGGAGAACCGCGCCAATAAGTTTGCTTTGAACGCGCTGCTGTCTTTGCTCGATCGAAGCCTAATCATGGAGAATCCGAATTGCATGGAACAGCTCTCGACTCTTCTTAGCAGCATCACGCAACCGCTTACGCTACTGCTCCGACGTGAGAAAGAGAAACAAGAAGAAGAGAAGAAGGGCAAGCAGCCTGATCGACCACAGGACGAGGGACGCCCCGAGGAGCGCGACCAATCTGTGCAGCCCTCTGAAACCGTAGAGGCTGGCGAGGGCGGGGATACAACCATGGCAGATGCTCCTCTTCCGACAGTGGAGGGCGCCGAATCACAAAGTGCAGGCAACTCGGCGCAAGCTCAGGAAGGAGCACCATCGGACGCAGACAAGGGTGCTGTCGAGAAGAAACCTCAAGATCAGAAGCCTAAGAGGCGAAGCCTGGAGCCACCCGTGGTTCCGCACCCTAACCTTCGCCTGGTGGTTCGTATCCTTTCGGCGCGTGAATGCAATGGCAAGACGTTCAGAGACACACTTTCAACCATCAACAATCTCTCCTTCCTTCCTGGGGCCCGAGAGGTGATCGGAAGGGAGTTGGTCACGCAGTCGCAGGGCCTGAGCACGGCAATACTAACAGACCTGACTGATCTTCTATCTCACATCCACCAGGCCAGGACTGGTACGGACATGCAAGGGTTGGCGCTGGCGAAGTTCTCCCCTGCCAGCTCAGACCAGGCGAAGCTCCTGCGCATCCTGACAGCGCTTGACTACCTGCTCGATCCCAACCGGGTTGACAAGATCAAAGGACTGGAGTCAGACTCTAACGCCAAAGATACCCTCAAGGCTCTATATGAGGGTGCCAGTTTTGGGCCGCTCTGGGAGAGGTTGAGTGATTGCTTGACCGTTATACGGCACAAGGAGAACATGCTGAACGTGGCTACTATACTCCTACCGTTGATCGAGGCACTGATGGTTGTCTGCAAGAACACTGCGCTGAAGGATACGCCGGTTGCCGGAAATAACCGTGAGTTGCCTGTGTCAGGTGGCAGCCCCGAGGTCAACTTCGGCATGGAAAATCTGTTCTTCAAGTTTACGGAGGAGCATCGCAAGATCCTCAACGAGCTCGTCCGTCAGAACCCCAAGCTCATGAGCGGTACCTTCTCGCTGTTGGTCAAAAATCCCAAGGTCCTAGAGTTCGACAACAAGCGCAATTATTTCACCCGCCGGCTCCATTCTCGTGGTGCGGAGGCGCGTCACCCTCACCCTTCACTCCAGCTCTCCGTCCGGAGGGACCAGGTTTTCCTGGACTCCTTCAAGTCTTTGTATTTCAAGACGGCGGAAGAGTTGAAGTATGGAAAACTGAACGTACGGTTCCACGGGGAAGAGGGTGTGGACGCAGGTGGAGTGACGAGAGAATGGTTCCAAGTCCTTGCCCGTGGCATGTTCAATCCCAACTACGCGCTGTTCATCCCCGTCGCTTCTGACAGGACGACATTCCATCCCAACCGTCTCAGTGGAATCAACTCGGAACATCTGATGTTCTTCAAATTCATTGGACGGATCATCGGCAAAGCCTTGTACGAGGGTCGTGTGCTCGACTGCCACTTCAGCCGGGCCGTGTACAAGTGCATCCTCGGACGGCATGTGTCGATCAAGGACATGGAAACGCTGGACCTGGACTATTACAAGTCTCTCCTCTGGATGCTTGAGAACGACATCACAGATATCATCACCGAGACCTTCTCCGTCGAGACGGACGACTTTGGCGAAAAGCAGGTGATTGATCTCAAAGAGAATGGGCGCGATATCCCGGTCACCCAGGAGAACAAGGAAGAGTACGTGCAGCGCGTGGTCGACTATCGGCTGGTCCGCTCTGTCAGGGAACAGCTCGACAGTTTCCTCAAAGGTATGTTTTTCGATCACTGCGAGCAGGGCAGGACGCTAATGTCATTATTTACAGGCTTCCACGAAATCATCTCTCCTGAGCTGATTTCCATCTTCAATGAGCAGGAGCTAGAGCTGTTGATCTCCGGACTGCCTGAGATCGAAGTGGACGACTGGAAGAATAACACCGAGTACCATAACTACTCGGCGTCGTCGCCGCAGATCCAGTGGCTCTGGCGCGCGATACGCTCGTTTGCCAAGGAGGAACGCGCCAAGCTGCTCCAGTTCGTGACGGGAACCAGCAAAGTGCCACTGAACGGGTTCAAGGAGCTCGAAGGCATGAACGGAGTCAGCAGATTCAACATCCACCGCGATTATGGCAACAAGGACCGCCTGCCGACCACGCATACGTGCTTTAACCGTAAGTCACTTGCGATCCCTGTTCCTCTCATGCTGGATACTGACTATTGTCTGCAGAGCTTGATCTTCCTGAATACGATAGCTACGAGACTCTCCGCCAGCGTCTGTATACTGCAATGACGGCTGGAAGTGAATACTTCGGGTTTGCATAGACTGGCGGCCTTTTTATTGCGGGTTTTTTTTTTTTTGTTTTTCGTTTCCATCCTAATGCCCAAGCATGTTGACGGCGTTTCAGCTGTGTTGTTTGTGTATGTTCAATCTGTTGACCGTTGAAGATGGCCGAAAAAGGAAGTGCGTCCGGGGAGCCTGGTGGAAGTGCAGGTCTACTGGGCTACCTATGGGACGATGGAGGTGTTTCAGCAGCGATAGAGGGTTGGTTCCTTTTTCATGATCAAGCAAGCATGTATTTAGAGGGCAATAGCGATTTACAGCATCTCTGTCCGTGGTACTCGCCCCTACCACCATGGGACTGCAGTCTTATGCGCATTATGTCATTTATGCCGGTGCATAGCTAGGGTTCTTACTAATCGTCGTTGTGCTTCCGAAGGCGGTGAGCCAAGACCGAGTCCAATTTTTGATAGCGACAACGACAGCGACACTCCCCTCCAGCCTCTCCAGCTGTCCAGCTGCGTCGTCTCTGTGTCCTCCTTCCTGCTGGATTGTTATCCGGGATCGTCCCCCTCCTTTGATTCTCCTAGTGTCTCCCCCCTTTTTCCTCTTCCCTTTTCCTGGCCCCGCATCGCCCCTCCCCAGCAATGGCTGCCAACTCCATCAAACTCTTGACGGGGAACAGCCACCCCGATCTTGCGAAGAATGTTGCCGACCGGTATGTATGCAGTCTGCCTCGACGCCTCACGGATCGCTGACTGACTCGGGTGAACACAGACTCGGCATCGAGCTGACCAAGATCATGGTCTTGCAGTACTCCAACCAAGAAACGAGTGTCACAATTGGCGAGAGCGTGCGAGATGAAGATGGTAGGATTTCAGATTAGCTACACGGGAGAAGCAGCTTTGTGTTAACTGGCCACTTTTCCCAGTTTTCATCCTGCAATCCACACGACCCAACGATATCAACGACGGGATCATGGAGCTTCTGATCATGATCAACGCATGCAAGACCGCCTCTGCCCGACGTATTACAGCTGTCATCCCCAACTTCCCGTATGCGCGCCAGGACAAGAAGGACAAGAGCCGGGCGCCCATCACTGCGAGGCTCATGGCCAACATGCTCCAGACGGCGGGCTGCAACCATGTCATCACCATGGACCTCCACGCTAGTCAGATCCAGGGCTTTTTCAATGTGCCCGTCGACAATCTGTACGCCGAGCCGAGCATGCTGAAGTGGATTCGGGAGAACCTGGACGTGAATAACTGTGTGATTGTCAGCCCGGATGCGGGTGGAGCTAAGCGGTGAGCTACGCCTACGCCTGTCTGCCCTTGAAGCCAGGAAGCTGACAAAATTCAATCTAGTGCTACGGCTATCGCTGACCGACTCGACCTCCAATTCGCTCTGATCCACAAGGAGCGCGCTCGTCCAAACGAAGTGTCCCGAATGGTCCTCGTCGGCAACGTCCAGAACAAGATCGCCATCATTGTCGATGATATGGCGGACACGTGCGGCACACTGGTCAAGGCTGCCGACACGGTGATGCAGCACGGGGCCCAGGAGGTCAATGCGATTGTTGTGCATGGAATTCTCTCGGGCAACGCGATCGAGAACCTGAACGGCAGCTGCCTCCGGCGTCTCGTGACCACGAACACGGTGCCACACGAGGACAAGAAGGAGGTCTGTGACCGGATCGAGACGATCGATATCAGCCCTACGATTGGCGAGGCGTGCCGGCGGACGCACAATGGAGAGTCGGTGAGCTTCTTGTTTTCGCACGCGGTCGCTTAGGCGGACGGGATGGTTTGAGAGAGGTGTTGTTTTCTGCGTGGCCTTGATGCTGCTGAAGCTGGATTTCTTATATTACTGCCATGATTGGTCATGATAAATGGGTTTGGGAGACTTAAGAGAAAAAGTTCCGGCGAAATGGCATATCTGCCTGTGATTGTACATATGGTATCCAGGCTTTGGGAGTTTGAGATGATATAGCGTGAGGAATTTTTTTTTTTTTTTTTTTTACTGTCATACTACAGAGCTATGAGAAGGAACGGACACAGAACAAGAGCTTCATTCACGCATGCAACTGGCAGAAGCAGCTGCGGAAACCGTTCAAATCAACCGAGTAGAAAAACTTAAAGATTCCCTATTTCACTCCGAAAAAGAAATATATTCGTACTCCGTAGCTTGAGGCTCCGCAGGTTGCTCTCTGCCCTCCCAGGCTATTCCAAGGAAGTAGTCCTTGGGCCTCTTCGACCACAAGCCGTCCGTCATTGCCATGTAGATGTGAACCCGACCGGTATCCCCGAACTGAGAAAAACGAATTTACTTCTTCATCGAAGAGGCCCTCCGCTTGCGGAGCTCGTCCCGCTTCGACTTCTCCTCGTGAACGCGGCCGGCCAGGATCTTGGCGTAGTCGTTGCTGGTCTTGTTAGCTGCAAGGAATGCTTAGCTCGGGTGAAAGACTTACGCAGCCTCGCGGGCAGCCTCGGCACGACGACGCTTGATGGCGATGTTGTGGCGCTTGCGCTGGAGGCGCTGGGGGGTGACGAGACGCTGGATCTTGGGGGCCTTGGTGTACTCGGGCTTGCCCTCGCGGGCGACGGTGCGGCGGATGACGAACTTGCGGACGTCGTCCTTCTTGTCGAGGCCGAAGAAGCTGCGGATCTTGGTGGCGCGCTTGGGGCCGAGTCTCTTGGGCATGACGGTGTCGGTCAGGCCGGGCAGCTCTCCCTCGCCGGGCTTGACGATGCTGAGGGCCATGACGGCAAGATCGGGGCCGGTGATGGCTGCAGGAATTAATGAGTGCGGCGGAAACAGGGATCGGGCATCACATACCACCACGGACACTCTTGCGGCGGCGCTCACCAGTCCTGCGGGGGCGGTAGCAGCTGCGGTGCGTCAGTTTCCGGTCCTATAGATCCAAGTGTCTCGCTTGTGTTACCTGTGGTTGGCATCCAGCAGGAGCTTGGTGCGGGTAGGGATGAGGACTGGGAATGATCAGTTTTGGTCGCTTCGTGCCGTTGAAATCGCTCGTTACGTACCACCCTGCTTCATGGGGAAGCCTGGCCGAAAAAGAGTCAGCAATTGACAAGCTCACTGTCGCAAACCACGGCATCCCACATACCCTGCTTGTCATTACCACCCGTGATCTTGAACAAGTAGCCCTTGAACTCATCGCCGAGGGTGTCACCGGAAACCTATTTGACCATCAGCATTGCACCTCGAATCCACTGTCGCTCGGACTGACATCGGTGCCCATGCGCTTCTCCATGAAGGGACGCAGCTTGCGCTCGTCGTCGACCTCGAGGATCTTCTGCGACCCATTGGCCGGGTAGGAGATGTTGAGCTTCATCTTGCCGGGGAGATGCGCGGGTCAAGACGAGAGGGAGGTTGTCGACGGGGAGATAAGTTCGCGGTGGAATTTTGGTTTGGGGCTGGTGTAGCGAGGGTGGGCTGACTCAGCGCTAGCCGACTTTGGTTAGCGGGCTTGGCAGGGCTCGTAGATCAGCTGACACGACACGTGACTCTCCGCAGCGGCCGAGGGAGTCGAGATGCGATACTCTGACCACCACCAACTTCATGCCATCGAGCCAGTCTTGTTGGCGACGTCGGATCCCCCTCTCTGCTCCTTCTGAAAGACTGCCTGGGCGCGTCTCGGTCGACCTGGAAAACCCCTGCGTCTCTAGCCCAGCCCCATACACTGCTCCACTGTTGTTTCCCTCCTATTCTGTCGCCTGGCGTCTCCCTTTTCTTTTTCTTCTTTGTCTCGTCTGTGTCTCCTTTCTTCCTTGCAATTTCAGCTCGGATTCATTCAGTCGACTCGTCAATTTCTTCTTTCCTTCTGCGCGGCTTCGAGAACGCCTTTCGTCCAATGACCGCGGACCACAACGGGTCGACCGCGAGTGCTGATTGCTGACAAGATCTATTCTTTATCCTGGTCCTGTTCTGGCTGTGCAATCCAATTTTTGCAGATGCGCCTCTTCACCAAATTCTATGCTTTGTGCGCTTTGGCGCTGTGCAGTATTCTGTACTCGGGATGGTTTCTCGCCTCCCAGCACTACTATCGCCGTGTCGTTTTGCAAGGCACGGCCCCTAAAGGTGGCTCTGATGCCACTGCCACCGTCGACCGTCGACTCGTGGTCTTTGGGGACTCGTGGAGCGACACCAATGCCGCCCCAACGCAGGGTTCTTTGTGGACCGATCATCTTTGCTCGGAGGTAAGGATGCCCCTTACCGGTCAGAGGGGCAGAAGTTAACAGCCGATACAGCTTTCCTGCGAGCAAGACAATCTAGCGCAGACGGCCAAGTCTGTACGAGGGAATTACATTGGCTCCGTTGTAGACAACGCCGAGTTGAGCTCCATGCGCACTTTGTTCGGTCTGTATCGGTCCCCGCTCGCCGACTTTAAGCACCAGGCCAGGCAGTGGCTCGATGCCGAGTCCGCGGCTCTACTAGACTACTCAGATGATGAGATCCGGCAGCGCCGGAATAACACCGTCTTTGTCGTCTCGTTCGGTGTCTGGGACATCTGGAACCTGGTCGGGACGAACTACGAGAAAGCGACGGCTTCGGTTGACCGCAGCATTGCGGTCCTCGTGGAACAGCTAGATCTGCTGTCTGCGGGATGGGACCCAAGCGACTTCAGAGTCATCCTGACTCTGACGCCCGATGTGACGTTCTTTCCCGCGTTTAAATCCGCGACAAAGAACAAGCTCAGTCGGCACCACAAGGATGTCGTCAGGATGATTGACTATTGGAATGACCGACTTCGGGATGCTGCCGTGCGATGGGCCCTCGGCACAGTTTATCTGTTTGACACCAATGCCTTCATGATGGATCTCATCCGTGACTGGGAACTCTCTGCCGTGGGAGTGGTGGAGCATGGACTGGGAGAGAACAAGGACCCAGGGTGGGAGAATGTCGACGACCCATGTGTCACCACCCGCAATCAGTGGGTGGTGATGACGGACGACCGTCAATGCGAGAACCCAGCGAAATACCTCTTCTGGTGAGACTCAAGCCACTGGTTCCCTTATCTGACTTGGCGACAGCGCACTGACGGGTCCAGGAATGGGATGCATCTCGGTCCGTCCGCGCATCGGCTGATGGGCACGGAGGTTTTCCAGGCGATTGAGGAGAAGTGGTTGCGACAGAAGTGAGACTTTTCAGCGGCGTTGCGTGCCCCAAGGGAGTCCGCAGGTAGAGGGGAGCCGACAATGGCTGGGTTCCGGGAACCAAACGCAGACCAAGAGCGGCGAGCGAGGGCGTAACGCGACCATACTCAATGCGGCATAGGCCGGTGGGATGTCTAAGACTCTATTGTCTCCATTACGGATCTGGAGAAGTTGGCCCGTCTCAGCTGGACTGCATCGCGTCGCTCTATTGGGTGGTCTGCGGTGGCATGGCGGTGGCCACGACTAGTCCAGGCGATCTGGAAGGGATAGACAGGAGCTCGTTGTCTGGGGGCAGCAAGGCTTTCTTTGTTGCGCGACACGATGGAGGCGACGGTGCGTGCATACGGGATATACGGTACTGTACTGTACGGTACGGTACGGTAACAACCAATCAGAACACGGCGCATCCCTGCACGCAGAAGAACAAAGCGCCAGACAAAGACCCGCATTGATTGCCCACGCCCGGCGAACAAAGAACGTGTAAGCGCGATACGGTACGATACGGCATTACAAGATGCATCGTCGACATGTCAAAGAAGTCAGGCTCGCACCGACTGGGAAACAAAGAACCTCCAAAAAGAAATGCGCCCGCCCTGTCTCCTCCAGATAACCTTATATTGCTTTCTTTTTCCCTCTTGTTCTCCTCGTCTCCTCCTCTGCTCTTCCTCCATCTACCTCCTTTCACCTGCCCTTTCACTCTGCTGTCTCGCTGCTTGCGCTTGTGCTGGATGTCTTTCGATCGAGTCCTCCCCAAACCCCCGGGCCTACACCATGAGCCTTCTCGCGGTTCGGCGCCGAGGAAGACTAGCAGCCTTTTCGAGCACAAGATCATGAACGACGCCGCCGCCAGAGTGCCAGTGGAACAGCATCCGGACGACGGGCCCGACGCGTCTTCCTGCAGGTACGCTGCCGACACGCCCTCTGCTGGAGTGCCCGTCAACCGGGCCAAGGTCGCCCCCAATAAAATCGCCTGCACCGCTTCCCCTGCCGACGGTTCCAATCCAATGGCTCCTTCGCTGACAAGGGACGTCCCCGTTCGAGACCGGTCTTCATCCTTCAGCCCCGTCAAGTTCGCCGCCGGCAGAGAGCCCGCGCAATTTTGTCTCTGCCAGCCGGACCCTAAGATTCCCAGGCCTCGCAATGGTGAGTAAATCCATCCTGTGTGTATAACTCTAAGTCTGACATTCCAAGCGTTCATTTTATACCGTCAGCATTGCCAGTCGTCCGTGGTGGCCAAGAACCCACGTCTTCCTAACCCCGAAATATCCAAGATCATTGGGGAACACTGGAGGACTCTTTCAGAAGATACAAAGCAAGAATGGAAGGCTCTCGCAGAGGTATTTCAATCGCCCTGCCCTCTTCCGTTGGACGGCGATTCTAACGCTCGAACAGGAAGAGAAAGCTCGCCATCAGCAGCAGTATCCCGATTACCGATATCAGCCCCGTCGATATGGGCGGGACGGCCATGCTCGCGGTTGCAATTCAGGCATTGGCCAGAACTCTTCAGGCTCGACGGCCTGTAACCGCTGTGGCGGCCGTATCATGAACCCCCCGGTATCTCCAGAGACGCCGTTTACCCCCAACGGGTCATCGGGCCTTGCCCCGGCATCTGCACATCCCAATACAGTTGTCTCGAGAAGTTACGGGTGCCGCCAGAACGACTCTGTACGTGCCCCGAGCCCGATCAAGGTCGACAGCGCTGTCGAGCCGCGGTCCGCCCGCCCGCGACAGTGGGATGAGAACGGGACCCGATCTCCGGATTCAAAACGCCGCCGATTCAATCCGCAAATCGCCTTCAAAGTAAATACCCACCGAAGCAAGAGTCCGAATTCCCCGCACACGTTGTCTCCGTATACGCCTCGCTCGGATGGCTCACAACCCCGAGGGCTGGCTCAGGGACTGTATCCACCACGGCCATGCCGACCGCTGAACGGCAAAGAGCATTCGACGCATGATCCGAGCCTTAAGCTCCCGCCGCTGCAGACCTCTGCCCCCACCCCGACGGCGACCCCGAACACTCCATTTTCGCAGGATGGCTCGAGCGTTGAAGCCACTGTGAAGACTATTCCTTTCCTCAACAAAATCAAAGTCCTCTCTAGGATAGCCCCTCCCCTTTCGCCGCCTTTTCATCAGGCGGATGCTCCACGACGAGGTCCAGTGATTGCCGTCGAGGGACAGGACCATGCGGTCGTAGGCGCCGCAGTCGACTATCTAAGCACCGCTCTGAAGAAGGAAGAGAAATACCACGTCAGCGTCTTCGATGGCCCCGCGCTCCGTCCCCGCTATGGGTCGTCTGATTCCGGCCAGGCCACAGTGGATTATCTTCACACCATCTCGGGGTGGCATCCCGTCTCCAGTGAAATTGTGAACTTCGTCAAGACGCCGTCCGAGGAGGCAAAGTCGACTCCAGGAGACTGCGGCTCCGATGTGTCGCCCAAGACCATCATCCCTCAAACAGCCAGTCTGCAGATCGACTCCCCGGCGCTTTCGAGTGAGAGCGGAGTTGACTCTATCCCGTCGCCCCCGAGATCGGCTCCCTCATTCATGCCGGTCGCACTGGTTCCGCGATATCAGCTCACGACGGCGGATGCGTTTGCTTGCTCCATTCCTATCGAAGATTTCTACGGCCCGCTGGATCACTGGCAGTGGATGGCGTCCATCTGGCGATCGTGCGTTGGGCCTGATGTCACCGTGTACATCCGAGAATGCGAGAAAGAAGAGCTGGAGCGCCTGGGGGGAAATGCGGTTGAAGTCCGTCTGCAAGATGCGCGGACGATTGTGGTTCGGAAAGCTGCGGGCTCTGCTGGGCTGGAAGAGAAAACGCTGAAGCGGGTTGGGTTTGAGCTGGAGGACTTTCTTGCGCAGTAGAGCGTTGTGTGGGATCATTTCTTTCTTTGCTTTCTTGCTTTGTGCATGCCTCTTTGTCGAGCGGCATTTTTGGGGTGACTATGAATCCTTGATATGCAATTCATATATTTATGCATTGTTTTTTATGTAATCAAAGGCGGTCAGCGACTTTTTTATCGGGCAGAATTCGTATCGGCTCCGCTTCTTTCTACCTTCAATGCTTCACTTCTTCTTCTTGGGTTTTGGGCCATGAACGTCTGTCAATCTTCCGTATTTGATTAATATGGCCTTCGCGTCTACTGGCCAACAGTGCCACCATGCGCATGCGCTGTTGAATGGATTCCCGTCGCCCGAGGTTCGTTGCTGTCTATATGGGTCCGGCGGGTGGACCAGTTCTTATCATGCTAATCTGAAGCAGAAAGCACCAAGCATGGTCACAGCGAAACAAGAGACACCGGCGGATTCATCGAATGAATCTGCCTGTGCTACCTCTACTTCCAAATCAACACTCGCGCCGTCATCTGCGAACACTACACCGGGTACACAGTCAGGAACCGAGGGCTTCACGCCCGGAAGTAGTGGCTTTCTCGAGAATCAGGATGCATACATACCTGTTGGTGTTTTGAAACGACCAATTTCTTCTGGACATGCACAATTCACCCCACCTGACTCGCCCAGGTTCCCCGCGGAAGAAATTGAGAAGCTGGAGAATCACAAGTGGATCCGCACTCATACCTGTGTCCATGAGAGTAGCTCGGAGCGGTATTATGTTCGAGTCTACGTGTTGCCAGACGATGTTGGTCGCAAGCTCACCCCGCGCTCCAGCTCGTCATTGAGGAGGGCGCTCAAGGTTATTATGACACTGGTTGATTGCTCACCGGAGGCGTGGAAGGGAAGGTGGCATGAATGCGAAATAACACCGCCACCTAACCGCGCCGAAGAAGAGTCTCTCTGGTATATCTTCAATACCCTCCAGGATCCGGTTCCACGGGTTGAAGCTATACGCGATCCATATGCAAAGAGAGCTATGGAGGAGTTGCTCGCATCAGATATACCGGGCCTCAAGACCCCATTACATCCTTATCAATGCCGTTCTACTGCTGCCATGGTTCAGCGTGAAGTCCAGCCGGCGCAAGTTCTAGATCCGCGACTTCAGACTCGCAATACGCCGAATGGTCAAGAGTATTATTATGATACAGAGGAGGGCAGTATTGTCCGGGAAAAGCGCTTATATTCTGAACCTTGTGGAGGTATGTTGTGCCCGGCTGGATTATTTCCCATCTAACACTGACTAGGCATTCTTGCGGAAACCATGGGCTGCGGAAAGACTCTCATCTGCCTTGCTGTAATCCTGGCGACGCGCGGCCATTTCCCTTGCATCCCGACTCAGTACCAGCAACTCGAAATTCCCGTTCGCGCAAAGACGGCTTCCCTCGTTAAAATGGCAGCCACTGTGGCCGGGCGCCTCTCCCTGCCTTGGAAAAGTTATTTCGATTCCATGAATCGCCGTGGTGCATTTCACAGGCACTGTCTCAGGGCATGCGAGGATAATTGTGGCGCATATACCATACCGTCTCACCCGACCAGGTATGGTTCTCGGAGCGGTGTGCCATTCCCCAGAAAACACCGGCATGTCCGTCTTTGCTCAGGGACTCTAATTGTTACGCCGCCTAATCTTGTTGACCACTGGCAACATGAGATTGCGCAGCATACGGAGGGGCTAAAAGTGCTAACCTTACGGAATCCCAAGGATGCAATTCCGTCGCCGGATGAACTTATGCAGTATGACGTGGTATTATTTTCCAGGACTCGGTTTGAGAAGGAGGACCCCGAGTTTATACATAACCGTCGCACTTCAGCGCCGCTGGACGATTCTCCCATAACGAAGCTGCACTGGCTGCGTATCATCGTCGATGAAGGCCACAGCGTTGCTGGCAGTGGTAAACGAACAAGCATGGTGCACCTTTTGGACCAGCTCTGTGTTGAGCGTCGCTGGGCCGTGTCGGGGACGCCATCCAGTGGGCTGTACGGGGTTGAAGTAAGTCTGGCCTCGCAGGACACCAACGCTAGCAATATGGACCTGCCGGCCGCAACCGCGGCGGCATTACAGGGCCGGAAGAAAACCGGGAGTTTAGTGGATAACGACCTCAGCGATATTGACAAGTTGAGATATACCGTGGTCAACTTCCTTGATCTAAAGCCATGGTCGAACTCCCGCTCGGAAGACGCCGCAAACTGGAGCAAGTATATGAAGCCCGTTGGAGAAGATGGTAAGCGGAGAAAATCCGCGTCCCTTCGGGCGACCCTCCAGAGCCTTGTTATACGGCACCGGATGGATGTTATTCATAGCGAGATACCTCTTCCGCAGCTGCATAACAGGGTCGTGCATCTCGAGCCAACATACTTTGACAAGTTGAACCTCAATCTGTTCATATTCATCATTGCGGTCAACGCAGTAACATCCGAGCGGACGGATCAGGACTACATGTTCCACCCACGCAACAGAAAGCATCTCAGCCTTACCATCAGCAATCTCCGGCAGGCCGGGTTCTGGTGGGCAGGTTCCGAGGGAGACATGGCAGATACAATTGGCACTGCTGTTAGGTATATGGAGAAGAACCGGGATAAGATGTTGGGGTCGGACGTCGCCATCTTGACGGAGGGCATTGAAATTGCCCGAAAAGCACTTGATTGTATGAGCTGGAACGCCTTTCGACAGTACAATGAGCTGGGAGTCTTCGTGGACAAGTTTCCACCAGCGGCACGGGGTTTCTGGACACTCGATCCATCTAGCACACAGAACGCTCCTCTTCTTCTTGGAATATCGCAGGCGCGTCAAGCCCAGATGTTTGTCATGTCTCGCCTAGGAGCTCCTGACCCGGCCGAAGGGCTATCAGGGGCCGGAATCCGAGCACGGCGTCAACTTGAAGAACGGGGAAAGCCTTCAGACTTTGCGGCAAAGAAAACGACACCGAATAGACCGGCTCATACGAAATCGCCGAAAAAGTCCTACTCGGAGGGAATGTTCAAGAGCTTACACCCGGAATCTCCGCTGAAACAGACCGAATTTGTAGCCACGGCGTCAGCGAAGTTGACGTACCTCCTTGGCCAAGTTCAGGAGCTCCACCGAGCGGAGAAGATAATTATCTTCTACGACAATAACAACTCGGCGTTCTGGATAGCGGAAGGGCTCGAATTACTGGGCATCGACTTTCGCATCTACGCCAACACACTGAGGCCCGAGCAGAGGGCATCTTATTTGAGATTATTCCGCGAGTCAGAAGAGGTTCGGGTGCTCCTTATGGATCTGCGGCAGGCGGCTCATGGGCTCCATCTTGCGAACGCGTCGCGGATGTTCATCATCAACCCGATCTGGGATCCTAACATCGAGAGCCAGGCGATCAAGCGAGCGCACCGGATCGGACAGACTCGGCCGGTGTTCGTCGAAACACTGGTGCTGCGCGATACGCTGGAAGACAGGATGCTCAAGCGACGGAAGGAGATGTCCGACATGGAGATCCATCACGCAGAAAAGGATCTACTCGACGACAGCACGATGAGCAAGATCATCCAGAACGAGCGGTTCATTCCCATGCCGGAGAGCATGGAATGCGCGCGGGTTGCGTTTCTGAGACGTCCAGCTGGCTTCTTCGATCGACACAGGCTCCCGGTTCCGGATCCTGGGGAAGGCGGCGATGGGAATCCCCCGAGCCCTTCGCCGGCTGCACCAAAGGGGCCGCGGAAGCGGAAACAGGTGGCTGTATGTGTTAACGGGGAGACCGAACCATTGCCTAAGCGACAGTCAACAGGGTCTCCTGTAGATGGCACAGCGCCTGTTCGATCGCTCTTTGGCGGGCCGAGCGACCGCGGGATTTAGCAGGGGGATGAGGGGGAATGAACTGGATGGCAGCGTGTCGATTAGACTGGTTGTTGGACATGTTTTTTTTGTTATAGCTTGAAATACCCCGAGGCAGCCCTAGTAATGCACATAATTATGACGATCAGTCAGCAGCCCACTGCACAACTGCACAACTCGACTTCAACCCTCAACCCTCCCTCCTCTCGACAACACTCCCATGAATACTTAGACACAATGACGGAAAACGCAGGCAAAACGCCCCAGAAGGCCCTCATAGTCGGCATCTCCGGCCCGTCGTCCAGCGGCAAAACCACACTGGCCCGCTTACTGCAGTCCATCTTCTCTGGCCTCGCCGTGGATGGCGAACAACTGCACTCGTTCATCGTGCACGAGGACGACTTCTATGTCCCTGACAATCGGTAGCCTAGTTCCCCCGTTGACTGAGTATACATACCAGTATATAAATGCATAAACTAACAAGACCCAGAATACCAATAACAACGACTCGCTCCGGGTCCGAGATCCAAGACTGGGACACACTCGAAGCAATAGACATGCACTCACTGGCGCGCACACTTGCGCATGTCAAGGAGACGGGTGCGCTCCCGCCACGGCTGAATAGCATCCAGGACCTGAACGAGGCGAGCGAGTCGGGCGTGTCGGACGAGACAGTTTCGTCGCTGCGGGATGCAGTTCGGGCGAAGCTGTTGACGGCGAATGCGCAAGTGGATGCATCGACGACGCTTGTTTTCCTGGAGGGATTTCTTCTTTATTCGCCGCAGCATCTGCGCCCCAGCACGACGGATGGCGGAATCGGGAGGAGGAGGCGCGATCTCAAGGCTGTGCACGAGTCTATCGATCTTCGCCTCTTTCTCCCTGCGCCGTATGACCTGGTCAAGACGAGGAGGGAGTCGCGCTCCGGCTATGTCACTGCTGGCGCCGCGCCGCTGCCACAGCGGAGGTCGTCTGTTTCGGACGGGGAGGGCGAGGGAGAGCCGGATTTGCTGCGCGAAGAGCAAGAGGGCGACCGCCCGCAGCAGAACTTCTGGAAGGATCCTCCCGGCTACGTGGATGATGTGGTCTGGCCGCGATATGTGCGCGATCATGCATGGTTGCTGGTCGGGGAGAATGGCGAGGATCTGGCCGAAGTCGAGGACGAGGAGGAGCTGGTTCGAACTGCCGCGCAGGCGATAAGTATCAGGACGGACGCGGGGGTCGACGTGGCTCCTGGTCGAGGACTGAAGCCTATGGGGGAGGTTCTGCAGTGGGCAGTGGATGAGGTGGTCAAGCAGTGCACGATGGTTTGAACGATCAAGATTCATTCTGCCATTCTGGTACGTACTTGTTTAATTATATACAGTAAGCATACAAAATAATAGGACATAGGAACAAAGTCAACGAAAGACAAAAAGAAAGCCAAAAGAACGAAACCAAAACCTCAGCCTAACCAAAAACCCCATGCTCCTCGTCCTCGGGGAGGGGGGTTTATAAGAGCTCAAGGTATGAACAACAACAATGACAAGGGCACTTGTACGTGCAGTGTAAAACGTGAAGAGAAATACAGAAGAGTTGCCGGCTTAGGCTGCTGGCTAACGGAGGCTCCGAACCAACCACAGGAGCCACGATTTTGAGACCGACACAATGAGATAGTAGACGTGTCCAAGAGGGCAGGACTGAGAAAGCCGATGTTGGTGGTCTCTGTAGCTCGAAGGCGGTGAGCCTGTTGATGTGCTTGGCCGCTATCTCCGACCTCCGCCATCTCCAGAGCCACTCTACCTACACTTGTTACTACTCCATCCTGTTGCCTTTCCTCCCAACCTGACCCCTTGCCATGTCCAACCCCCTGGATACCGACGCCGGCTCCGAGCTGTTCAGCAGCTACGAGACCGAGCTGAAGCTGGTCCAGGCCGATCTGAGCCAGAAGCTGGACCAGGTATCAGAGGCCACCGGCGAGCAGCGCAAGTCCACCATCAGCCAGGCCGAGCGAGCCGTGGATGAAGCGAGCGAGCTGGTTCGTCGATGCCCTCTCCCGGCGATTACCATTGACCCCTAACTTGTCGGATACAGCTGGATCAGATGCGCATGGAGAAACAGAACATCCCGTCATCAGCCCGCTCAAAGGTCAACACTCGCTTCCGGAACTACTCCTCCGATCTGGACGAGGCCAAGCGCAAGCTCAAGTCCCTCTCCGACGACCGCAAGGCCCTCTTCGGCGACCACTACACCGATGAGCCGCACGACGAGCACCTCGAGCAGAGACAGCAGCTGCTCTCCGGCACCGATCGCCTAGAACGCAGCTCCGGCAGGCTGCAGGACAGCCAGCGGGTCGCCCTGGAAACCGAGGATGTTGGCCGCAACACCCTGGCCGACCTGTACCAGCAGCGCGAAACCATCGAGCATGCCCGCTCGGGGCTGCAGCAGAGCGAGGGATACGTGGATACCAGTATCAAGACGCTGAGGGGCATGGCCCGTAGGTAATACGCCCTGTTCTGTCGGCGAGTGAGGCCGGTGCTAATAACGCTCCTGCAGGATGGCTACCAATCGGGTGATTACGATATCTATTATCACCGTTCTGGTTCTGTTGATTTTCGCTGTCATCTACAGCAAGTTCCATTGAGCGTTGTTCCGGCGTCTGGTTCTAGTTTTACGGGGTTGTTTCCGCTGATTATTGTATGATATGCGCATTCATTGGGACTAATCACGACGCGTATGGCTATTTATCCGCTCCTCTAGTCCTATAAACCCTGGGTATCATGAACTTGAAATGAAAACGCCAACCACGCAGCCCACCTAGTTCAATATGCGCATCGCCCCAAAGGCAGCATTGACAATAACACCCACGAAAACAGCCAGCCCCTTCCGCCAACTCCACACGCCGTCCTCCCTCCTCAGCCACATCGTACACCCCACCGGCCAGAAGAAGCCCATGACCGCGCCCCAGAGCATATCATCCACGGCACCGCGCGATCCCGGCCCGAAAAACCCCCCGTCATCGTCCGCAGGCGCCACCCCGCCCCCGCTATCACCGCCCGCCGACGTCGCCGTCGAGCCCTCGTCCATCCACCGGTCCTCCAGGTCGCGCAGCTCCGCCCCGGACGGCATAGTGTCCCGGGTTCGGGTGACGGACTGCACGGCCAGGAACTGCGAGCGCAGCGCGCTGACTTCGGCCGCGGTGAAGCCGGTGGAGAGGAGGCGGTCGAAGCCGCGGGGGGCGGGCGTTGTTGAAGGCAGCGGCTGCTGCTTCTGCTTCTGGTTCTCTTCATCCGGATGTTTTTGTCTCTGGTGGAGGGTCGACGAGATTGTTGATTCGGCAGCCAATTCCGCTTCGGAGAGCACAATGTCGCCGATCGAGCAGTGGATGTAGACTCTCGGGCGCTCGCGGACAGGCTCCTTGCCCTTTCCCTTGAGATTCGGCGTCCCCCCTCCGTCGGCATCGTCGGCGAAGGAGGGCGTTCGCGCGGGCGACGGGGGGAGTTTGAGAGACACTGCAAGCGGGACGGCATCGTCCAGAGCGCGACCGGCGTAGATGAGGCGTAAACGGTGCGCGGAGAGTTCGCGGGGGAGACGGGTGCGGACTAGTTGCTTCAGGCCCGCGGTTGTGGTGGTCTCCGGGGAAGAGATGTCGAGGGGCAGATCTGGAATCGAGGCTGAGAAGCGGACCGCGAGGAAGACGACATCTTCGGGGTCGGAAGTGTCTGCATCTGGGGCTAAGAAGTGGGATGTCATGGTTAAGGGTGGAGGAGAAGCTGCGGGCGAGTTGATGATGCCGGGAGAACACGTGATATAAATGACCAGCTACGCACTTGCTATTCCAGAGTACGCTGGGCTACAAAACAGGCTAAGAACAGTCAAGGTGTATCATTGCATAACTCCAGGTATCTCTGTATACGTGCCTGCCCCAAACGCTTCTATATAGTCGTCGGAATCTCCAGTCGTCGAGTCCTCCAAGACAGGCAGCCATCGCCGCTGAGCCTCACGGTCGAGGCACAATTCGAGAAAAAAACACATGGGCATAACAGCCCTCGAATATGGTCCATCGTAAATCGACCGACGAGTATAAACAAGCCTCCTGAGAACGCCATCCATGCACAAAAAGTCCCATATGTGACAGAGTTCGTTGTATGTTTTAGACCATGAAAGATTCGCCGCATCCGCATTGCTCCTCTGCGCTCATGTTAGTTCCATAGTCATACCCAAATCCCGGAGTGTCGGCACTTACTGATGTTGGGGTTCTTGAAAATGAACCTCTGGTTCAACTTGTCCTCGTGCCAGTCCATCTCACTGCCGATGATACTGAACAAAGCCTTGCTGTCGATGAAGATTTTGACCCCATCCTGTTCCACCACCTCGTCGAATGTATTGGGCTTCTCCACGTACTCCAGGTGATAGGCGAGGCCGGAACAGCCCTTGTTCTTCACGCCCACACGAATCATCCTCGGGTCTGGCTGTGAGACTAGTTTGTAGAGTTGATCGACCGCTAGTGGAGTCATCTTGATGGCCGCCTTCCGGGCGCGCAGCTTGCGGCGAGGCTTCTGCTCGGACTTGTTGGAGGACGCGGTATCGGCGGGCTTCGGTTGCTGGGCCTCGCCTTCTCTCAGGCTGACACTGGAAGAAGCAGAAGACTGGTTTGGTTTCTGGCCCGATGATGGCTCAGGGCTGGGAGGGACGTCGGCGGCAATGGATGTGTCGGGAATGCCCTTGTTGCGAGGCAGCGGGAATGAGGAAGACAGAGTATGGGGTTGATAGGCACTGGCTGTCTGCATGTCACGTTTGCCGCTGTAGGAACTTCCACATGTTGAAAAAGTCCGGAGGGATTGCCGTCCAACGGGGCTGCTGACAGATCTGAGGAGAGTGGTGGATGATGTCACCGGGGCGGCGGACGCTGCCCTGCAGAATAACATGGTGCGAAAGAGAAAGAGCACGGAGAGTGATCTATAGAAAACGAGACAATCGCTAAGCGTTCATCGAAGCGTCGAGATAGAGACTGTCTGGTAGTGTCGAGCGAGACGAGGATAACCGGCGGGCGACGATGACTTTCCGGCCGGGAAGGCGGAGTGCTGCGGGCCAATCAGCGCCCTCCGGTTTCAACGCAGCGCCACCGTCACCTGACGTCACCTGATGTCACCTGACCGCTGCTTTCGACGGTGCTGGATGGCTCCTGTCGCTTCATGATTTCTCTTGCTTGGTCTAGGATGGCGTCTACTGCCAGCTGCGATTGGCTTGGTTCTGAGTGTCGCATGTGGCTTCCTCGACACACAACCACACGAAGTACAGGATATATATATCACCCGGATTGGTCACTTTAAAAGCAAGATGACTGCCTGCCTTTTGATTGGTGACATCCAGAGCAAAACTCGCTGCAAAATGTCTATAAAATGCCCAGGGCCATCTTCTCTCGCTGGATTATGATTCATATTCCAATTTTCTCGACAAAGGTACCCGAGATCTGAATGTGGATGCACACATCACTGACATCATATAGCCGAGTCGCAATGCTCCAATTCACAGCCCTCCCAGCTCCCTTGAACATAAGCCAGCCATCCACAACTCCCCGGACGGTCACCGGCGACCAGAGCTGCCCCTGTCGCCACTGTCTTCAAGACGGCCAGCTCGGCGAAGAGATGCTTCTCGTCTCGTACAACCCGTTCCTAGGAGTGTCACCGTACGCCGGCTCCGGGCCGGTGTTTGTCCACCGAGACACCTGCAAGCAGTACCGATGCGACGGTACCGTGCCTGAGCAGCAGCGCCGTCGACTCCTCGCGGTCCGTTCCTACGATAAGGACCATATGATGAAGGACTTTGCGATTGTCGGAGGGACTGAGCTGGAGGAGAAGGCCGAAGAGTTGCTGGGAAAAGCCGACGCGGACTATGCGCTGGTTTACTATGCAGGACCGGGGTGTTTTGCAGCGAGGGTTGACCGTAAATAGTGCTCTGGATGGAAGAGCACTGTATGTAGTAACAATCCACAGTGGCTGGCCAGGAACAACTGTGGCTGAGCCTGGCTGCGGCTGGGCTGCTGACAACACAGTGGCTGGAGCCGTGGCTGGGCCAAAGAAAGAACAACTTACACTGCAAATCGAGCAGCATCTTCGAAACATCTCCCGTCCAGGCCTTGTTGTCCCCGTTGTTGAGTCGGGCTGGCTTCCCTGTCTTGTCCATAATGCTCCCATGGCCCTGTGGTTCCCTGCTGTCTCTCTAGTCTCGTCCCACAATGGCGGCCTCCCCCTTAACCCAGCAATCTAGACCCGAAACCTTCAAGCCCAAGATCGCGCAGCTCTATGAGAACCTGTTTCAAGTATGCTTGTCCATTGTGCCTCGATGTCACTGCTGATGTCGTCGCTAGGCTTCGGACCCCGCAGAACCGCCCTCCGAGGGGTTCTGGAGGGAGTTCTTTTTGCTGCCTCCGGACCGAGGCACGCTGAATGCGGTTCTAGACGGACTGAGCCCTGACGACACCCTCAGCCTCCAGGTCGGTCAGTCTGCCTGTGCTTAAGGGCTGGTTGCTCATTTGGCCAGGTGCAAACCCAGCATCTCTTTGCTCGTGCCATCCGAGAAGCGGGATCCGGAAATAGCCCCACGGATTCCTTTGCTTTGGATGTAAGTCCTCTGCATGAGCATATGCGACTCGTGTCTAAATTGATGTAGACCTTGACGGTCTTTTTAGCAAGTGTCTTGAAGAAGAAATACACCAATCCGAGCTCTGATGTCATCACGGTCCTTGCCGGGCTCGACGAAGTCGACCGCGTCACGTCTGATTTCGTGGCTGTTCTGGATGGTGTGATTCGCAATGGCAAGATCTGTAGGCCTCGTCTTCATGGAGCCCTTCCCAGCCGTGCCGTCTTAACTGTTGCCAGTCGATATCCGGCTCAAGGCGATCAAAACAGCCATTGCAATGACCAGCGGGGCTTACAAGACAAGTCTTGTTTCCTACTTCACTCATCGGGACCTGTTCCCAGCTCTTATGAAGGTATGCTACCGGAGAGTCGCGGTGGACGTGCTGACCCGTCAGTTTATTCATGAATCCGATACCCTCATCCAAGTATTTGAACCGTTCGTTCTCCTTGGGATTCTGGCGAACTACAACAAGTTCGAATTTCAAAACCCGTATCAATTGCGACTGGATGACTTTGTCAACGAGGCTAGCATCCAAAAAATCGTCAAAGGGGTTAGCTTGTCATGCGCTGCGCTGAGGAACGGCTATGTTGCCGTGCACGACGACAAGCCGGAGGGCTGGACTCTGACGAGCACCCTGATCTTCTTTGGGCTTCGGGCACTGGCACCGGGTGCAAGGGATCGGTCAAACCCGCCAACGGCTGACGAGGCCAAGGAGATGTTTGCCGCACTGTAAGACTGCCTGCTGTTGCCTCTAAATTAAACACCAGCTAATGTTCCCAGCCCGGCTCAAGAGGCGGCAATTCTCCTGGCTACCTACGATTTTACCAATGCCAATAAACTCTTCGGCTACCACCTAATCAACCTGGCTCCGGAGAAGAGCAACGAGGAGGCGCCGTTCTCAAGCTTCCTCTCGCTGACCTCCTATCTGCTACAGCATGCGTATCGCTCTCCGAGGGTCGCGCATTACGCAGAACTGGGCCTGTTCACACTCCGGATCCTCGCCGAGGATCCTACCCTGTGTAAACAGCTTTGCAGTGAGGACGTCAAGCGAAAGGTACGCCTGTGCCGACAACGACCGCCGCACCTTCCTCAGGTCAGCGGAGAGCGGGTCCTTGCAACGGCCATATTCGATATCGCGATCGATACCATTTCCCACAATCTCCGCCGGCGTCTTGATGTAAATCTCTACAGGTAACACTGGCCTTTCCCCGTTGGAATCACACCCTAACCCTTATCCAGTCACTCCGTCGCGATCCTCCTCCGCCTCCTGACGTACCTGTCCTTCAACAAGATCCGATTGACGTACCACTGGTCAGAGCTGTGGCGCACTCTGCTCTCGCTCATGCGGTTCTTGACGTCCTACGCGTCAGACCTGTCCAGCAACCCGTCCATCTCCACCCTAACCAAGTCGCTGGTGGATCTGGTCGCCTTCTGCGTTTCCGCGGGCGACACGTTTCTCCCAGACCCGTCGTCGTACGACGACCTCTTCTACAAACTGGTCGAGACGGGCCCCATCATCACCAAATTCCGCGACGTCTACTCTCTCGGATCCTCTTCCTCCAAGCCGGACGACACGCCCAGCAACAGGAATAAGCACGCCGCCGCTATCGACACCCTCATCGCTGTCTCGGCGCACTTTCACACTCTTCTCTTCCACGAGGACAAGTCCGCCGACGCCCGGCCAGACACCCCCGACTCAACGGGTGCGGCGCCTCTCCCGGCGTCGCGCAAGAAGAATCTCAGCCCGCGCGAGGTGCACAGGATGATCAAACAGGGGTACGACACGCTGAGCATCCAGCCTCTGGACGGGCTCCACGCGTGGACCAAGTGGCGCGAGACGGACTGGAAGACAGAGCTGAAGCGGGCTGCGAGGTATGCCGTCGAGGATTCGAGGCAGTTGGCTGCGCAGGTGTGAGCCGCGGGCCTGAGGTTGCTCCCCGTACGTTTGCTTCTTCGTTTCTTCTCTGTTCCATATTGGATGAATTGTCAACAGTGCAGTCATTCGGGTAGCAGGTTTGTTTATATGTTGGCCGGCCGGCTGTACTGCTTATTTGCTGTCTATATGTCTAAATTGCAATGATCCAGTGAATAGAATATTGCTCTTTATACCGAGGCAAATAACTGACTGTTTGTACTTGATTAAAATCATGTATACTATCCTAAGGCTTGCCTGGCATTCAGTAGTGGGCAGAACGACGAATCCTCAGCACATGAAAACCTAAAGAAACCACTTCACGGTAAGAAAAAAGGGGCTAAATCAACCTCGAAGTGGCCGTCCCCGGATTCGGGTCCTCAACGCCGTTGGACTTCTCAATGTACTCGATGCTGGCGGCGGTGTAGCTCATGGAAAAGACGCGGTCGGCGTTTTTGCTCAGCCAGAGGATGAACTTGGCCAGCTCGACGCGAAGCCTGGTAATGGTGGCGACGTCCATGTTCGTCTGGGCCGTGAGTTCGGGGAGAGTTGCTGGTTTGTTAGCAGTGAAAAAAGAAAAAAGAAGAGAAAGGACGAACGTACCAAAAAGGCGACAGAGATGCTCGGCCCCGTACGTATCCAGCGGCCCCTTGCCCGCCAGATTGCCCGAGTCTTCGTCCCATTTCTCGCGCAGGAGACGGTACTGTTCGCGCTCGAACTTGTACAGGAGAACCTTGTCGAGAGACTTGTCGAAGTACTCGCGGATGCCCGCGGCGACCTCTTCGAGAACGTCCAGCTCGATGGAGCTCGTGCGGTTGGGCTTCTCCTCGGCGGTGTACTCGTCCATGATCTGTCTCACGGTATACTTGGCCGGAAGCGCCACTACTTGGCGGTTCTTGGTGATGTTCTCCCAGTCGTCGACCAGGAACGACTTCAGGTTGTCCGGGAGGACTATCTTGACTGAGGGGCGCGAGTAGAAGTTCTCCTCCTGCGATAGTTAGCTCAAAACCTGGGGTTCCGGATAGGACGAGGCATGAGCGACCGCAGCGGATCAGCAGGGCCTACCTTTTCGATTTCACTGTCCCGGTTTCGCTTGGTCCCGCGAGGGGCGGACGACTGCCTCTCCTCGCTCCCGCGCGCAGAGCTGCGGTCGGAGCCCCCGGTCTTCCTCCTGGAAGACGGCTTCGTGGGGCGCCGGAGGGAGGCTTCAACCTCGCGGCGAAGAGTCGTGGCCAGTTCTCTGTTCTCCTCGGTGAACTTTTTCAGACGTTCTTGAGGGACCCAGTCATCCCAACTGTCCGGTCAGCACATACATCGTCCACAAGATGAAGCAGCAAGACGCGTAAACCGCATATCTCAGCGGCAAAGGAATACATACGTGCCCTTCCAGCCCTTGTAGTGAACAAGGTACTCGTATGGACTCCTGTTGTCGTCGGGGTCCATGTGTCGGAGGTCGAGGATTTTGGCCTCGTACAGGATGTCGTGGTGGAAGCACAGGACTCGCTCGTCCTTGCCATAGCTGGACCCTGCGGGCGCCATCTTGACTGGCTTTAACCGAGAGGCAGCGTTTTAGGAGTCTAGCGCTCCAATGGTCTCTTGGGACACGGAATGTGTTTTAACAGCCTGCTGCAGCAGGGAGATGCATGAAAGGGAGGGGGGTAAAGAGGTCGAGTATCGAGCGGGAGAAAGCAGGGAGACTGCAGCGACGCAGTAGCGAGCCAACACAGCAGGTTTCCAGCGTGTCAGAGAAAGGGAAGTCGAGGAGAAGAGCAGAATTAGGGCAGAGGCAGAGACGAAGTCGGCGGGAAGAGCTGGTCACGGGATCCGCTGTATCGCCTTCTCTTCCGCTTCACTTCTACACTTCCCACTTCTACAACTACGCTACTACACTACACTGCCAGGCTTCCTGCCCACACTGCCACACATCATGCCCGACGAAGACGCCCTTCTCAGCGACTTCCTCCTCTCCCCTGCTTCTCTCCCCACCGCCATGTCGCTGCAGCAGTTCTCCGAGCTATTCCCCAAGCGCCTGCGCGAGCACCCGCAGATCAAAGCGCTCTACCAGGAGCTGCAGCAGCTCCGCGAACAGGACATGGGCGCGGTTGGCGCCAACATCGACGCCGAGTCCCGGCGCGGCGACCAGCACAAGGCCGAGCTCCGCAGCGAGCTGCTGCGCTCCGGCGTCGACGGCTTGACCAGCGACGACCACCGCGATATGAACGCCGACGCCCAGCTGTTCGGCGACCCGTCCGCGGAGTCGCCTGACAACTTCCACTCCGTAGACAGCCTCCTGGTCGCCATGGATGCCGCCTGCGACACCATCGAGCAGGAGATCGACAGCGTCGACAAATCGGCCAACTCGCTGCTGTCCGACCTCAGTGCGACCGTCGGCGATCTGAGCGATCTCCGCTATGGGAAGATGCAGGGGCCGGCCGAGTCATCCGCCGAGGCTGTCGATGAGGCGAAGAAGGGCCTGAAGAACCTGGAAGAGGGCTGCTATCGCGAGTGATCTTGTCTTTGTTCTTGTCGTTGGGCGTTGGCGTTGGCGTTGGATTGGGTTGGGTGTATATGTACGGTACAGATCGGAGGATGAACAGCTAATTCGTAACAGTTGTCTGACATTGGCGCAATAATAATGACTCTATCCCATACAAGAAAAGCAATACAATCAAAGCAATGCACTCCAACTCCCCAGGGATCCATCCATCCCTGCCCAGAAAGACGTAGTCTATGCGATCCAGCCAACCGAGCCGCTGCCGTCTGCTGTGGGCGACAGCGAACTTTATAAAACCCCCAGTCAATTTGCGTCCCGTCTTATCCATGCCCTCCATTCCAGCTCCAGACCAAACACCAAACGCCGAATCCAAGAAAGCAGTCCCAATGTCCCAGTTTCAAACCTCGATCAGACCCTTTTAGCTCCGTCTCCCACAGCTCCTTGCCAAAAGAATCAAGAACCCATGCTCTCACTGTCCTCCGCCGGGCGCTCGCCCGTCCCCAAAGGGGAGTCCGCCCTGTCGAAAGGGGACGGAACGAGAAGACGGTGGGATCCCGTACGACAATTGACCGTCAGTGTAAGCAGGATAATGAGCCATATAACCGGATCCCGGTGATGATCTCACGGCGAGCATGGGATCCTCTGAGGAACCGTAGGTTGATGGGACTATCGGGGCTGGCTGGCGAACCGTGTAGTCCGGGACCCCCGTGGGCCCTGTGTATCCCTGCATCATCGGCGTTTGATACGGGCCCGGTGGGTTGGAGAGCATGGTTGCCGCCGGCGGGTATGTGTCCATCTGGCGGATGCGGCCATCTGCGTCATAAATTCCCCGGTTTCCAAAGTCCATTGACGTGCGCTGGCGTTTCACGGGAGCTCCATAATACGTGTAATCCCGACCTGCCGTGGGATAGCCCCCGAAGGGCATCTGGACCGAAGACCGTTCCGGCGAACGAGGAGGAAGCGGTTGAGGAAAATCCTCCGGCCGTGGCCCTGGTCGCTTCCTAGCACGACACTGTCAGAGATGACCCTCCCAACCTAATCGTCTTCCAGGTCACTCACATCAATGTCCGAGGTTCCTTGCGGATCCTCAACTTCACGCCCTGGTCCGCAAACGACCGCGACAGGAACGTCGATTCCGCCATGCCCGGAAAGCTTTTTGGCAGTGAGACTGAGCGGGCGCGGTTAGTACCTAAACAAAATGCACCTACAGCGACGAATCTTACCAGTGAAGCGGTCGGAAACGATAGATCTCAGATACGTGACAATATCCCTGGTGCGGCGAGTCAGCCCAGCTCTTGGAATCTCAACGCCTGTGGAGTTCTCACCTTCGCATCTCGAAGAGGGAGAACTTCAGGCGGAAACCTCCCTCGATCTTGACCGACAGATCCCCGAAGACGAAGAAACCGCCATCTGCACGACCCGGATCAGAGAGAGAAGCCGACGAGCGACAGAGGCAGCAACCTACCGTTATTGTCGACGTCCTTCAAGCGGTGAAGCGACGAAACCAGGGTCCCCGCCAGAGCGGTTGACGGGGCCACGGGGACAGGGCGATCCTCTATGGCATCGTACAAGCTGCAACACATGAAATAATAGGGACTTTGCAGATAATGCCTGGAGGGCGCATCAGCGGAGGTGGTCGCGGGAGAGAAGCGAGCCCCACGTACTGGGCGAGATAACTGTTCTGGTCCCTCACCCGAAGCTGCACAATCGGTGGCGGGTCGACGGGCTTGCGTTCTGCGGCGGCCGGGTCAATGGTCCGTGGCACGCACAGCGCAGGGATACATACCTTTCTCCTTCCCACCAGCAACGCGGGCCCGATCGGGCTGCTGGCGGATGGTCAAGTCGAAGTCCGAGCTGGCGCCGGAGTTGTTCAACATGGCCAGGCGAGGAGAGTGGGCGACGTGGCTAGGTGATTCGTTCATAAAGAGAGGAGGACAGAAGGAGAACACGAAGGGAACGTGGATGAAAGTTTTTGAGTCAGCGGATGAGATAGAGATGATGCGCACATTGGGGCCTCGGCCACTTGCGCAAGGGCTCGAAGTCTATCTGGGGAACCAGGCCCGTTTGCAGCAAACCAGGAATAGCGAAGGGCTGGTCTCGGGTCCAACGGTCGCCTCGTGCAGCGTCGGGAGACGGAGCCGGGTATGCAGGAGATCGGGGCCGTGATCTGCGAGGACACCTGAACTAATATAGCACTAGTACGGAGTGTCTGTAGTCGTCGAGTGGTTCAGCTTCTCGCGCCGGAGTTGTCGCAGCGGCGAGACTGGTGTCTCGAGGGGCGCTTTGTCAGCAAGCAGCCCTCGCCGTGTGCGCTGATTGGCTGCTCCCCACTATATACAGTGTTAGTGGCCAATGCTGCGATCGGAGGCACTAACGTAGGGTGTGTAGTGATGCTCTGGGTGGGTGAGTCAACGGCATTGCACTGGATGAGGGGGAGACACATACCTGATGATGATGATGAGAGAGAGAGAGGATGGGAGAGAGACAGAGAGGAAGAGGAAAAAGAGGAAGCAAGAGAAAGTCTCAAAGACGAAGGAGAAAGTCGAGGTCAGGTGAGAGACGGTCACGAGACCAGTCCTCTGCTGTCTTCGTCTCTCTCTCTCTCTCTCTCTCTCTCTCTCTCTCTCTCTCTCCATCTCTCCATACACACACTCTCTTTCCACATACCCCAGGAGTACACATTCATGCTTTCGTCCATTCGCCTTCTTGGCTGTCCGGAAACGTCCGTCACACCGGCTGGTCTGTAGATCCCAGCGCCGCGGTCCTTCTGCGGCCGCCCGTCTGGAGCCACCTCCATGCAGCAGGCAAGCAAACACCGGTTCTTCTGTATACATCAGACCGGGCGTACCAAGTCACAGCTTCCCCGCACCAACCAGCGGTCATCCATGGTCGCTGATGACACCCCGGAAACCAACTCCGTCAGTCCAAGGCTCTCGCAGGGATGTCTGTGCGATTCTCGCCCCCTCTGAGCAGAGATGGGGATACGGGAGAAGGAGGAGAAGAAGAAGAAAAAATCAGGGGCGGGCTTGGACCTTTTGGCCGTCTACACTCAGCCGGGTGGAGATTGCGATGCATGATGAACTGTCACTGTCGGGGCTTTTCCTAGTCTGGCGCTCCCATGCCTATCAGCTCTGACAGCGGTTAGCCCACCGGAACCACTTGCTGGCCATGCTTGTTTCGTCCCTTTCTGCTGGTTCCATGGTCCCGTCGATCTTGTTTCCCGGCTGTCTACTCTGGTGTACGTTCTTCGTGTTCGTCAGGAGACCCCAGGAGAGTAAACAAGCCCTTCGATGTTTCCGCTAACATTGCAAATGAATCACTCAACCCAGAAATCCCTCAGAACTCCAAGCCTCGCCGACTCCTTGCTGAAATTGCACTCCCAACCCTCGCCCAACTATGCCATCAAACACCGTCATATGCGCCTTACATTTGCTCATCCCTGCCCGTCAGCCCCGCCAGCTTCCGTCCCATTTACCTCGGCTTTCTGCCCATTCTCAGCGTTCGTCACGTCAGCTGCGACACCCGTTCGGTTTCTCCCCGCAAAGCTTTTTCTGCTCGCCGATCTCGACAGTCGCCCACTGAGCTCCTTGGATAATGTCGAAGGCCCGGTCTCGGGGGTCTTGGGTCCGTCGTTGTGGTCCACCGCCATGTGGTCCGCGTGGTTGGCCCCGTTGCATTCGCTTTGCTCGCGGTTGTCGGGATCGTTCGAGTCTTCGCCCTGTGCGCCCGTTTCATAGTCCTGGAAGTCACCGGCCTGCCCCTCTCCCGTGATATCCTCTTCTCCCTTCTCAAACCCGTTGCTCTGCCCGGTATCCGCCACCGCTCCTGCCGAGTCCATCATCGAGCTTCTGCCGCGCCGGGGACTTGACGCATTTGCCGCAGGCGTGGCCGATGCTAACAGCGACGCCCGTTTTGGAGTGGCGCGACCGCCTGCGCGAGTACTGGTCGGCGTACCAGATCCTCGGCTGTACAAGTTCCTACTTCCGAACGGTCGGCCACGGCCTCGTTTCAGAGCTATTGCCTGAATCGGCGGATAGATCTCGAATCGAGCGGGCGGTATCCCGGCCGCAGGATTGGACGCTGCTCGCGCGCCCGATGAAACGGGGGTTGCCGATCGATGGCGGACGCTGCCGGCAATGGACGGGTCTGTCGTTGAAGGCGGCCCCGCAACCTCGCCCGGAAGCTCCTCAGTCCTGGAGTGGTGGGTACCGTTCGCGGACGCCGCCGCCTTACCCTTTCCATCAGGGTCGCTGTCCGCCAAATACGCCTGCATGCCCTCATCGGCCGACGTCTGTAGCTCTTCACTTCCCTCAGCCTCCGCATCCTCTCGCTGCGCAACGGCATGCATCGGCGCCCGGTTGAACTGCGACTGGTTGCTTTGCCCCATGACGTATGGGGTCCAGATCAACGCATCGGGATTGAGCTGGAGATACCCCTTGCTTTCCCAATTGCCGATACATTCCTCGAAATACTTGTAGTTAAGCCGTAGTGCGTAAGTCTTGGTCACCGGATCCCGAACAAGCGCCCGTAAGCCTTCCAGCCCGGACACGATATCGTCCGCCGTCATGCCTGTCCGGTCAGAAAGGTCCGCGATGCTGAGCGGCGTCTTCTGGTCCCGAAGGTGATAGGACAGAACCAGTCTCCAGTAGTTCCGGTACGACACCAAACCCATGTCAGACAGCGGCTTCTCAGGGGACCCCGCCTTGCCCTCGAGGCGAGTAAGCAGGTACGATAAGTCGATGAGGAGATTCCCATAGCCCTTGCGCTGATGGATCGGGAGCGTGAGGATGCAAGACACATTGTTCGCAGAGCTGGGCCGTTTCTCCTTGCTGAAATACCCAACAAAGTGGCAGCCAAAGTCGTCGTACTCGGTCATGACATAAAATAAAAATGGCTCAACGTCGTAATACAGCGTTTTGGACCCTAGGAATAGCTTCGCGAGCAGGCACAGGTTCTGGCAATAGACCGGATTCTTGCGCCCGTCAACCTCGAATATCGAAATCGACTTGTCCCGGTAAATCTCGTCGCCCGGCGGATGCTTTGCCGGGCACTTGAGCTTGTGCCGCCATGCGACAAAGTCCGAATTCATGTACTTGAGGCAAAATTCGCAGATGTAGAGCACTCGGTTGCGACTGTACTCCTCCGGGTAGGGCGCGGCAAACCAGGTCTCGATCTCATACCCTCCGAAGTTGATGTACTTGATTTTGGACGGCGGTCCTGACACCTTTTGCGATGCATGATGGACCGGCTCTCCGTTCAGCTCGGCTTCCCTGATCTTCCTCTGCCAATCCTCTTCGGCCCGTCGTCGCGCAACCTCGAACCTCTCCCTATCGATGGCAGCCGGAAGCGTTTTGGTGGTGTCGGCATCCACTTCCGATAGGATGCCACCATACGGTCTCGTTTTGGATTCATCGGTTTCTTTTTCATGGAAAGAATAGAACGGTGAAGTGTACGACGTAGGGGGTAGAGCAGGAATAGGAGCAAAATGCAATTGAGGTTCCCGCGGTGGTGGTGGCTTTGGGGTCTTCTGCTTCTTGAGTCGCGGTCGACTCCGGGTGCGAAGTATTTTGGATAGCTTCGACTCGTCGACCTGGAATGCGAGCACGAGCTTCTCAAACTGACGGGAAACTACCCGACAGTTTTCTTTGTCGGTCTTGCGAGGACGGCGAGAGCGAGTCCGAACTGGCGACGGCGCGTCTCCTGCACCATCTGTGGTGTCGGGGCCCCTGGTTGGACTTCCAGATGCTTGGTTTGGCAGTGTCTGCTGCCGCCGTTTCCGCAGCACAGTCGCATGGTCCTCCATTTCAGCTGACCCAGACTTTCTCTTTCGCAGTGACCGAGAGCTGCCCAGCAGATCGTCATCGCCCGTGGCGGTGTCAAAGATAGAATGGAACCCAGAGCCATCTCCGCCCGTGTGCGCCGGCAAGAGCTCTGTGCGCATGTGCGCTTGACTTGTTTGTTTATGTACAGCATCTTGAGGCGGATCTGGCTCAAGCTTGCTTCCAACGCAGGACGGACATCGCCATGAACTGGCACCTGCACGTAAAACTAGTGAGCGCCGCGCAGGCAAAATGATTGGGATATATACCTTCAGCATCCAGCAAAGCCTCTTGTTCTCGGGCACACTGCCGATGGGCTGCGAATTGCCAAGTCAGTAACGATCGTCAAAGATCCCTAAGCTTCTGGGGCCCGCAGTTCTAACATACAATGATCACCGCAGACAGCACAGGTTAGATACTCTTCGTACTCCTCACTTGGATCGTGGTCCTCATCTTGGTTGCAGAATCTAATCCCCTTGTTAGCGCACGCCGGACCTCTAATCCACACACCACTCACATGCAGTTCCCGCGGCCTGTGTTGTCCGCCTCAGCATCATCATGGCCATTGCTTTCCCCTTCCCAGTCCTCTTCGGCGTCCGACGCCTCGCTGGAGGAGGGCTCATCATTTTCGAACGCCGGGTCGGCATCAGCATCGGCCGCATCGACCGCGGCATCCTCACCGCCAGATGAAGCGTCATCTGGCAACTTCACTGCACCAACCGGTTCGGTTTCCTCGGTGTGTCCACCGACGTTTGCCTCAGTTTCGGGTTCCCATTCAGCCTCCGTCTCCTTGGGCGGTTTGCTGTTCCCGGCCTGATGGTTCTTATGCTCCTCGGCAATGTCACCCGAGTATGCCCGGTGAACGGCATCCTGAAGCTGCGCATCCATCTGATACACGTCCGTCTCCTCTTCGCCCTCAGCGTCCTGATCACTATCGACCGCCTCCGCTTGTAGATCCCTGTCGAGTTCTTCGATCGCTGGCGGCATGGTTGCCAGCATAGAGTATGCCAATGTTGTCGCCAGATTGAATGTACGGCTGCACCGCTGTCACCCTTGGGCGGTTCGTGTTTTGTAAAGTAGCCCAACAGATGAGACTATTCAGGTTCCCCGCTGGCGATGGTAGTCATCAGGTGTCGCGTGAAAGGGACATCGGGGATGGGGTTAATGGTCGCAATCGACGCCTTAGATGGTGGATTCCAACACAGGCCTGTGCCTGAAATTCGTATCTGAACGGTCGATCCAGGCGCAGTCCAGTAGCTGGTTGGCGTTAGCGGAGCTAGGAGCCTAGGAGAACAACGCGCAAAACAGGGGCACAGGGTCGTACCACCAGACTGGCGAGCGGGCGGCACAGAGCTCGAGAGATCGCAACGCGTAGATCGGGCGCTGGCAATGTTGCTGGCGGGTGGTTCGCAGTCGCAGTCCCCTTGGGGCTGCTGTGAGGTTGGAGGCCATGCTGACTCAGCCGCTAAACCGCTTTGGGGGCGGGCGAGACTTCCACTTCACCTGCGATACTCTAGACTCTCCTCCATCGTCGCCCTCGCCCGCCTCTTGCTCGCAACTCTGCCGCCATGCCTGTTCCCTTCGAGGTCCTGATCCCTTATGGGATCATCATTGGGGTATGTGTCCCGCTCCCTGCAAGCTGCCCGTACTGACCACACCAGATGTTCGGCGTCACTGGCGTCGGTCTCCATGTTGTCAAGACCTTCGCAAACGACGGGAAGAGAGCGCGATGGAACACAGATCGGTGGGACAAGGTAAGTCTGATGTCCTCCAATTGCCCGCCACCGATCGGACCTGGCTAATGCCCCTGCAGCAAAGTAGGTGACTGACTCGCACCAGCGGCAACTGCCCCTCCCACGGTGACGAATGCTAACGACGACCAATTGCCCGGAATTAGTGATGGAGAGAGATCTGCGAATTACAGGATCGTTCAGAGGCCAATCGAGCAATGCGGTGGCTCCGAAGGGCTTCGAAGTCAGCAACCCGTGGAAGGTATGTTTGGAGCCGACACCGTCCGAGCAAGGCTGACGGCTCTGCAGCTGGAAAAGCGAATCTTCTGAGCGAGGCGATTTCCTTTGCTGTTCCGTTTGAGAAATATCCAACATTGATTCTAGAAACACCGCTGTATCTATATCACCAAGCAACCGGTTTCTCCGTCAACAAGACTATCTAATCATTGACACCATTCCCCGGATGGCCTGGACTTCGTCCTCGCGGAAATGCATATCGAACCACCTGGCAAGAGCCTTGACCCGGTGGTCCTCGGATTCCAGCGTCTCCAGGACCTCGGTCTGCCCGCGCACCCGCCTCTTCACTTCTCTGCCCGACATGATGCATTGCCCTTTGATCTCACTCTCGCTTTCGTCCATGATCATCCTCATGCACACGAAAACCTGCGTAAACCAGCTCGTCGGACTCTGGCTGACCGAGAAGTTCATGACGCCGAAGTCCTGAGGCAAGAACTCGGCCTCCGTAAAGCAAATGTTCGGGATCCAGTCGCTGTCCTGACTATGCCTGGTCTGGTAGACCCAGACCTTCTGAGACTTGTCGGAAATCTCTAGCAGACTTTCTTTGACCAGGCGCATCTCGGAGGGAGCTATGTTAGTCGCCACCGCATCCTCTTGGAGCGGGAGTGGGCTGGTAGCGCAGCCGCTGCCAAAGCCGACGTCAACCTAGCATACATTAGCAACCTGGCTGACATAGAGGGAATCGCGACGCACCATATATCTCTCCTTCGCAATCGTAACAATCAGAATCATATGTCCGCTGCCATCGCATCAGTACGATACGCGACCCAGCTGTAGCCACTTGAACATACAGCGCGAGATACAGCCCGTTGTTTACCCCCGTCGCAGTCGCATGACTCACCCTTCCCCCGGTGGCATAGACCTGATACCCAAGGCACCGCAGAACGACAAAGAACAGATTCGTGTTCTCCATGCAGTAGCCGTCCAGTCGTCGCTGCACCAGCTTCTCGAAGACGGTCTGCGGATGGATCGAGATCGTGTGGTGCTGCGTGTAGTGCAGACCCGAGTTGCCCCATGGAATCGCGCAAAGATGTCGTCTCTGCAGGTCGGCCAGCGTTGCGAGCGGATCGGCTTCGCTGCGCGACTTGACCTCCGCGACCCGGCTGCTCCCTGGCGGCGAACTGAGCCCGATGCGCTCCAGGTACGCCTCTAGCTGGTCGGTTGTGTATGCTGGAGAGACCATGGTGGTCTTTATAGCGGTCGGTTCTACTGCCGCGTTGTGCCTGGTATACCGTCGGGGAAGAAGAGTGCGGGAGGAATTTTACCCGAAGCGGAAATATACCGAGGCCTTTATATACTGCAACATGAACAATGAAGCCCTACAGTCCATACCTATGCATCCAACCTATAGACATACTGTAATGTAGTACCCTCTGCAGGGATCATGTATATTCTACACTAATTTTATGCAGTCGATCCATGAAGTCATTGATTGCGCTTCTTCCTCGGTTATGATATCAGCCACCAATTCAGCCCGTGTCTCCGATGTCGTCCCGCGAGGATTGAGAATATCAAACCATGCAGATGCGTTTCTGCCAAAGAGCCTTCTTCCAGACCAGGCTACCGCAGTTCAAGACTCCACAGCCCTGGTGCCTGGATCGACCGATTCTCCGCCTGTCTCCCAGCTTCTCACGAACCATGTCGACCGCGCTCGACCAGAAGCTGAATGCGCTGCAGGCCTATTCTGCCTGCGACGTGAGTACTCCCACGGCCGACGAGCGCGCTTTCTAACATGATGTCTTTAGGTGTCAGATGCCCTGCTCAAGATCCAGAAACCGCCCCAGGGCGCTACGCCGCGCGCAGGGTATCTCGCGGACTTCAGTGAGTCGACTCGCCTGTCCACATGGAAAAGTCTCGCTTCTAACTGAACCGCCTTGCCTGTCTAATCCGAAGTCCCCTTCGCCCCGTCCGTAGGCAGAAGCGAATCCCTCCCCAAAGTCATAGGCGCGGCCTCGACATTCAAATTCATCTCCAAGTCCGATCCCGCCCCGGATCTCCCTGACCCGCAGTCAAACGGCTTCCCGCACGGCAAGCACTGGGTCGACTGCGCGGAGCCCGGCTCCGTGGCTATCCTCGACCAGCCGCACGGCCAGTTCTGTGCTGTCCTCGGCGGCATCATGGCCGTTCGCATGGGCTACCTCGGCGTCAAGGGCGCCGTCGTGAATGGTCGCGTCAGGGACTTGGGCGAGCTGCGCGAGTCCAAACTTCCGGTCTGTCGAATACAGTACTAAACTGTCTGGCTCGCTTGGCCTGAGGCTAACTTCAATGCTCGCGGCAGGTCTGGGGCCTTGCGACGTCGACTGTTGGCAGCGGCGCAGAGGCGAAACCCGCTGCTAGGAACGTGCCGGTCTCTGTTGGAGGAGTCACGGTTTCGCCGGTAAGATTGTCTCTTTTTCGTCTGCAGGCAAATGCTTTTAACAATTATGTGTTAGGGTGATATCATCTTCTGTGATCCATTGGAGGGCGTTGTCGCCATTCCCCGCGACCAGCTGGACCAGGTGCTCGATCTGATGCCGAAGCTGGTCGCCATGGACGATCGGGTCAAGGAAGCCGTAGCCCAGGGCCAGGAAGTGGCAGACGCGTTCAAGAAGTTTAGGAGTTGAGTTCACTGAAGCTAGATCGTGCTCATGTGGTATTCGTGTAAATATTCAATACAGTACAAGAATCTCTCAGCAAATCGCTATACAAACAAATGGTATACAGAACGCCGACTCTTTACTCGGAAACCCAGACGGCCGCCATGCCCATGCCAGTGCCGACACACATGCTAGTCACACCGATCTTCTTGTTTGTGCGCTTCAGCTCCGTGAGCAGCGTGCTGACCTGCCGCGACCCGGTGCATCCGAGCGGGTGGCCAAAGGCAATCGCACCGCCCTTGGGGTTGACCTTCTCCTGCGGGAGACCGAGCTCGTTAACGCACCACACGCACTGGGAAGCGAATGCCTCGTTGATCTCGAAGATGTCAACGTCGTTTTTGGTGATGCCCGCCTTCTCGAGGGCAACGGGGATGGCCTTCCAGGGGCCAACACCCATGAGCAGGGGCTTGACGCCGACGACGCTGGCGGCGACATACTTGCCGATGATCTTCTGGCCCAGGCGCTCGGCCGTGGAACGCTTCATCAGCAGGACGGCCGCAGCGCCGTCGGAGATCTGAGAGGCATTGCCGGCGTGGATGGAGCCATCCTTCGAGAAGGCGGGACGGATCTTGCCCAGCGACTCGGCGGTAATGCCCTGGCGGATGCCATCGTCGGCCTTGACGGTGATGGTTTTCTCCTCCTCGGTCTTGGGGTCGGTCCACTTGACCTCGAGAGGCGCAATCTCCTCGTTGAAGAGACCCTCGTTCTGGGCCTTGACGGCCTTCTGGTAAGAGGAAGCGGCGAACGCGTCTTGCGAGGCACGGGCGATGTTACGGTCCTTGGCCATGTTCTCGGACAGAACGCCCATCGGGACCTTGCAGTTGGCAGACTCGGGATGGCTCTCGAGGAGTTCGGAGAATTCGGTGACGGCACCGGGCCTGAAGCCCGTCGTTAGCAACGAAGCGCATAGCGGAGCAGAAGCCTACATACCCATACTGGAAGCTCATGCTCTCCACACCAGCACCGATGCCGACATCGATCATGTCCGACTTGAGCGCATTGGCAATGTCGGCAATGGCCTGGAGACCGCTGGAGCACTGTCTGTTGAGACCCTTGACGGCGGTAGTCTCAGGGAAACCAGCGACGAGGGAGGCGGCACGGAACTCGGTGGCACCACCGCCAGGAGGGAGGACGGAGCCAACCGCAATGTCCTCCACGAGCTGCGGGTCGATACCGCTGCGGTCGACGACGGCCTTGAAGACACCGGCGAGCATGTCGGAGGCGGGGGTGTCCTTGAAGCCGCCCTTTCCGCCCTTGGTCAGGGCCGTGCGGAGGGCGCAAGTCACGACAATATCATCGGGGTGCTTCTCGGTGATAGAGCTGCCCTTGTTGCCACCGAAGTGGGAGGAAACCTGGTTGAGACGCTGCTGGGCTGGGGAAGAGTAAGCCTGGGCCGCCGAACGAGAGGAGGCAACATACCGGACGACATGATGGAGGTGATTCCGGAAGGAGTATGGAGTGTAGTAGTAGTAGGTAGTAGTAGATGTATGACAGAAGGGGCCGAGGAGAGAGCGGCAAGTTTCTTATACTCGGCGCATGGCTGCTGCTGCTCTGATGCTGGCGCTGTTTGGTCCTGTGAAAATGCCGAGGTCCCCGGGCTATCGTTGTTCCAGGTCCGACGGTCACGTGGCCGGAATCATACTGTTCATATGACGCTGACTCAGCTATGTATATTATGCAAATGCTTATCTATCCGTATGCATGCATATATTCCTCTCCTCCAGGCCCTCACCTTCACCTTCACCTTCACCTTCACCAGTCGTTGATACCCGTTGATAACCGCAGTCGCACCAGCCAATTGACATCCCGCATGTTCCAGTCTCTCCTTTCTCGCAGACTCCCCCCCTCCGCTGCCCTGCCAGCTCGCCCGTCGCACATCGCATCATGGACCAACCTCTCCCCCCGGAACAATGTACGCCTGCGCCCATTGACAGCTCTAGCTCCCGTCTAACAGAACCAGAACCATAACCGAAGGGCACCGCATTGCCTGTTCTCCTCCACTCCGTCCTCACCATTCTCGCGCGCCGCCAGCCTCAAGGCCGCCAGTCCCTCTGGAGATGACGACCCCCTCCCGTACTACAGCCCGCACCAGCCAAAGCGCCAATGGCCCCCCGATATCTCCAAGCTTTCCTCCAAACACCAGTTTCGCCTCGAGCGAAAATACCGTCGGCGCGCGGCGTTGAAGTGGGAGCGGCCCCAGTGGAAGAAGTGGACCAAGATCATGCAGTACGGCCTTTATGCTTGTATGTCGCCGCTGAGCTGTTCAGGCCGTGTCGTGCCGGGAGGAAAAGGAGGCTGATCCGCTGCGATTCTAGATATCCTGATCTATGCGGTCTTCTATATCGACTGGGGTGACGATCATCCCATTTCTACGGTGAGTGGCTATCCCGTTCATACATCTGGGACTGCACGGCTCATGAGTTTCTTGTAGTTGCGCGACTATATGCTTTCCAGCCTCAAGTCCGTTTTCTCGCCACCTCCCTCGCCCGAGTCTATGAGGAAACCAGATAATAAAGCAGCTGAATAAACGGGGAATACGAACGACCCTTGGGTATGCTGTCTTGCTCCTCCGATCTTCTTTTGCTTGCTGCTCCTATACCACTGTACAATAGTCAATGTCATGCAGACACGATACACTGTTAATATAGGTCCTACTGCTTATGCCAGAATCTAAAACTGACGTTCATTTGTCATGTCTTAACCAGAACTGTACGCTAGCCAGAGAGATGGATAAACATCAACGCACGCAGGACATGGAACTCGTCAGTTAGGCCCGTGGCTTCATTATCATTCTCCGTGGCCACTATTCGATCGGCAGACGCGCCAAAAAGGAAACCCAAAATACCAACTCCGAGGACTCCGCACATATAGTAGAAAAATGGTCAACCAAAATGTAGACCCTCAACGCCGTTCCATGACCAATAGCATGTCGAGGATGGGCGACAGCGCAATAAATGGAAAAAAGAGGGCAACGGCCTCCCATGAGCTATCACAGCCAATTGCCAATGGCCTGGGCTTTGCCTTGCGGTCTTCGCTCACCGGGCAGGTCCATTCCAAGATCCAGCTTGGGAGGCTTCTCGTTGACCATGGCCTTTTTAGGGCTGCCGCCAGCCTTGGTTGGAGACTTCGTCGGCGATCCAGGCTCCGGTCGCGGCGGGCCCTCGCGGACAAACATGTACGGCCATTGATCCTCCACCGCAGCTGCAATCCACGTCCGAAGGCAGTCGTGGATCGATGAGTAGAATTTCTCCTTGCATGTCCGCAGACTGCCACCCATCACCTTCTCAAAACCAGACGCACGGAGCTCGGTCCGTAGGCTGTTTCGCTCGTCGACGGTTGGTAAGCATGCAATGAGACCATTCATCAGATCCAGGTGGGCAGCTAGATAATTGGTAGCATCCCACTCGACGCCTCCCACATAAGGAGCTGCCGGCACCGGTGGCCGTGGCGTTGGGAAATGTCGCTCGCGAAAGGTTGGCCTGTCCGAAGAGACCACTGGGATCACGTTCACATGATGCAGGAAGATCCAGAACACCTCCTTTGTGACATTGGTGACCTCCTTGCACCACACACGATAAGGACGAGACTGGTAAATATTCGCAATAAAGCTCAGCGGCTGACTCTCTTCAGGGGGTGTAGGATCACGTAGGTAGGATAGAATCCGTAGTGCGCGAGCCCCGGCAATGTCAGGCGAAGACGCAGTGGAAAGCTGCGTGAACAGAAGGTTAACTATGATACCGCGAGTCGTAAACTCACTCGGGCCCTTGTTTTCCTCATCAAAGAGCATCTTCAACAAGGCCGAGAAGAGCTCCGATTCGATTTCCGTCAGTCGCTTCAGCGCCGCCGAAGTGGTTCCAAGGGCTTTTAAGCAGAGCAATGCTTCGTGCAAAAGAGTATCCTCATGCTCTCCCCTGTTTGCATATGAGTATATGGCCAAACATCGAATGGGAAGTACATACCTCCATTCCACCTTCATGATTCGATACAGCAGCTGGACCACCTCGTCCATTCCGCCTTCAGTAATGAAGTCATCAACCCAACCGACTGTCTCATTGCGCAAAAGAATCCGAAGTTTATGCAACTTCCCGACATCTATCATCTCCGGCTTCTGTATCTCTCTAAGGTAATGCACGAAGTCAGATGGGTCGGCAGCTGTATCCACACAAGCCGCACCAGACAGCGATGTCATGGAAGTCGAGGGGGTCAGGATCCTTGACAAGCCTATGGGCTGGGACAACTCCAATGACTTCGGCCGTCGGTGATAGCTCCCATTATCGGGTCGCTGCTTCTTGGTAGGAGATCCGCCCTTGGAGAAAGAGAATCCGCGGCTTCTCGAACGAGATCGAGAGCCCTTGCCGTCGCGCGAGTGGCGTTCTTCCTTTTGGTCTTTCCCGCGGCCTCGACGACTGTTGCTGTCGTTGCTCGACGTGGCGCTCTGGGGAGCACCGTCTGTCCGATCTTTCTGGATGAAGTCGACCTTGATGTTCGTGTCGAGCGACCTCATCCTGTCCCTCATATTGTGAGGAATATTCCTCGAATCCTTGAATGCAATTAGCTTAAAAGTCAGCACATGGATAGTGGTCACAGCCCACTTACCAGCAGCTTCTCAAACTCTCCCTCAAGATCCTTTGAGTCCAGTTGTTTCTGCAAGTCGGCATGTTGCCCCTTGGCATTGAAGGCCGAGATCGCAGCCTTCACCCGAGAAGCCTCTCTGGGAGCCGATTCCTGCTTTCGCTCACGTTCCGAGTGAGCTTCCGGTCTCGAAAATCCTCGAGGCCTCCGGTGTTGCGGTGTTTCTTGCGCCTTGACAGGACTTCCTTTGTCCGACGGAGTACGCTGCAATGGCGCAAGGAGGTCTTTCATCTTTCGATTGCCAGATACACAGTCAGACTTGGGACGCGGTTTGAGGTCCGAACGCTTGGTTAGGGAGGGTTGATGGTAATCGTAGAAATTGCGCTGCTGGGCCGGACTGTAACCCTTCGGCGTGTATAACGAGACTTCATCCTCCAGATTTCGACCCTTCTCCAGCGTACGCCGCGGGGCGGTCTGTTCTTCCGAGGGCCGGTTCATGTATTCCGTCCAACAGGGCGAGGGCATGTTGTCGTATAGATCCGAAGGACTTCGATTCTCCTTATCCCGAACCTCCTTTGAGCCTTCCCCCTTACGCCCGCGTTGGGATCGCTTAAGGATCGCCGTCAAACTGTTGGCGGATTTCGTCTTCTTCGGCTTCATTTCTCCCGAGTCGTCTTCCTGCAGTTCTTCGGCTCTATGATCTTTTCGTTCCATATAGTTCCTCAACGACTTCAGCGACACGGCACTCTTTGTTTTCTTGTGCAACCCGCTTCTTCCCTCCTTAGCCGCTAACCGGCCGCTGGAGGTAGTCCCGTCGGCGACATCGCGATTCGGAGCTCTCTCCCCGAGAGGAACTTGGGGCGGAATCGAAGACGCTCCGGAAGGCGTGCTTGTATGAGCACTTTGCGTGGGAACAGCGTCGTCCGCCGAGGGGTACCTCCTGTGGGCCTTGGATGACAGGATGGCTCGCAGGACAGATGGCTTTGTGGGCGCACGAGCTGTGTCCTCGAAGATGTTGGGGGTTTGGGAGGAGGGAGCCATGTCTAACCTTTGACCAGAAACTGGAACAAGTCAGCGTCAAGTGAAACACGGCGGGCCAACAGAGGACTTACGGGAAGAGGGTACACCAAGAGAGCCACGCGGAGAGAGAAACACGAGCAGGCCAAATACAAAGAAACGCTGCTATGAACAATCGCAGCTCAATGCAATGCAGTGTAGAGAAGTAGACATCGACAGATAACCATGCAAAGGAGGAATGACGGCAAGAGAAGAGGATGAAAGCACGAAGAGAAGAACGAGGCCAGCGGACGGACTGGGGAATTTGAACTGGTGCCACGGACTACATCGTCATGCCGCGAATGGAGGCAGAGCAGTAAACATCGCTGGCGTCGCCGGGACAACCCGCTGAGTCAGCGACAAAGGCGGTGTGGCGGGAATACTCGGGAGGGGCAGTTTAAGCTCCGATCTGCCCCGATGCACACCGCCTCCGCATAATGCCGCTCTCCGCGCTGCTTTATGCTTCACTCCCTCTGCGGCCACGCCTCGGTCCCTCCCCTGCCATTCGAGCATCCGTGCTTCTTTCTTACTGCTGCAGGACCCGATTGCGTCTCGCGTCAATCACATTGCCCGTGTCCGTCCGCGTTCCTTAATCACATTGATCGATCCGTCTGTCTTGCTGGCCGCCAGAGACCATGAATTGCCCGTCTCGCACCGATGACACTCTGGAACATCCGGATTGGAATCAATGCCCGAATCCGCTCAATGCCGACCTTACCACTCGGAATGATTTCAATGGCATCGCAAACTCCAAGGCACACCGGAGCCATGCCTCTGGAAGCGGGGGGGTTGCGGCCGGGGAAGGTATCCTGCGAGTGGAGCCACAACGCAATGCTCAGGGTGTAGAGAAAGAATCTGCGGACGGGAAGAAGGCCGGTGAGGTGATCTCTGCTGCCTCTGGCTGTGAAATACAACCCAAGAGGGGCAGCGGGTCACCTCGCCAGCCTTTCAGACACTTGCTGACTTCTCATCTATATCCGGCCCAGAGCCTGGCCAAGTTTGCCCGTTTCGTCGGCGCGGGGAGATGTATTCTGAAGCTATTTACCCTCTTCCGCTATAGTTCAGTCCAAAGGGTTCGTATCCCTGTCTCTCCGGATCACAGATGCATACGCTGATGGCCCGCGGCAGCCTGTACCAAAACTGTGGCATCCTGGGAGCTACGGTAATGCCCCACTCGATATTTCTCGGGAGCGGCGTAGTTCAGTCGCGCCTGAAAGAGTTCGATGTCACCCAAGGCTACGTAGATCGTTCGGTCACTCTGGGGAGTTCCAATGGAGAGGTTGAGTACCGACCCTCGATGCACGCAATCCGTGGCTGCATGAAATACTCCATCATTGAGCTGTCCATGTCGCTATTCACCTTTGCCATCTTTGTCAACAGTGCCATTCTTATCTTTGCAGGCGCGTCGTTGTACCGATCGGGTGGAGTGGATGATGCGGAACTCTGGGGAATCCACAATCTACTTTCTCGTTCGATTGCGCCAGCGGCAGGGCTGATATTCGCGCTGGCTCTGCTACTCTCCGGTATCTCGGCGGGCATCGTGTGCACCATGGCAGGACAGATGGTGGGCGAAGGGATGCTGAAATGGAGCATCCGACCGTGGCTCCGGAGACTCATTACGCGGAGCATTAGCATCATCCCGAGTATTATCATTGCGGGAGCCGTCGGCAAGGACGGACTAGGTAAGACGCTTCCTGCCAGGCAGGTCATGCTCAGCATTATCTTGCCGTTCGTGACTGCGCCGCTGATCTACTTCACCTGTCGAAACCGGTACATGACGGTCCCGACTGATCGAGTGGGCGAAGAGGAAGATAATAATTCGACGGGCGGGGTGAAAATGCGGAACAACTTTGTCGTTTCTGGCATTCCCATCGTGGTGTGGCTGATTATTGCGGTGACGAATGTAGCTCTGCTCGTCCCTAATCGGGATGGGCAAAACGACGGGCTGAGAAGGATGATCCGAGGGAACCGTTGACAAGGGTAGACATAGCAACCGATCCGAATGTCAAGCTAACAGGAAAAGTCTCGATATGGTCGAGGCAGGCAGGAGCTGAGAATTAGAAACACAGAACACGCTTGAAAATTCCATTGCTTCCGTAACTCGTAACACCAGATGGATCATAATTGACGTTATTTCATATACATCAGCCCATGCCACCGGCCGGCTCCTTGACCTTGGCCTGCTCAGGAGGCTCATCGATGAACTGAGGTGGCGACACCTCGTCCTGCATGAAGCTCGGTACGGAGCTCTCGCCGACGGAGGTGTCAAACATGGACTCCTCGCCGAGGGCGTCAAGCTCCGCATCGAGGTCGGCCTCGTCGACCTCCTCGGGGACATCGTAGGCGCGCGAAATGCTCTCCTGGATCTCATTGCCGACATCCATCAAGTCGGCCATTTCGTCCTGCAAGTTCTCGATCTGGTCGACGTCGACCTTGCCGTACTGCTTCTTGAGGGACTTGGTGGTTGTCTTCATCGCGTCGACGGTGGTCATGGTGTTCTTCAGATTGTCCTGCATCATGCCCGCCTGCTCCATGTTCCAGGACTGCTGAGAGAGCTGGTCCCGCTGGGCCTCGTACTGTTTCCGGCGCTGCAGGACCTTGAGGGCCTTCTGCTTGAGGGCGTTTTTGCCCGGCCCGTCGCGCATTTTGGACATTTTGCTCTGGTAGGTGGACAGTTCGGAGTTGAGGGCAGCGAGCTTGACGTCGATGCTGGAGACGCGGTTGTCTACCTGGAGGGAGTTAGCTATGGATGACCGCGGTTACTGAGGGACAGTACATTTGAAATGGCGCTGTCGAGGGAGGGCTTGGGGGCGTTGTTTTTGGAACCAAAGAGGCGATTCATCTTGCTGACTGGGCTGGACTGAGAGTATGGACGAGAGAGTACTGGTTAGAGTCGAGAGTCGAGAGTCGAGAGAGAGCGCCGGAGGAGTAATGGCGTCACCACGTGACTGGCAGGTGACAACCCTACTATGTAGTGTTATTTTATTATCGGCATTCAAAGCAATAAATTATTATTATCATTAGCATTTATTTACTACTAGCCATATATTATTATTAGTATTCGCCGGAAGTGAGGGCATGTAGCGGGTACTTGGTGCCTCTGCCAGACTGGGTGGGTTGTGAAGTACCGGTACCACTCACTTTGCCTGTCCCTTTCTTTCCCCCGCTGTCGCTTTTGCATTCCTTCATCCGGGCATCATCTTCTGTCTCCGTCCTCTCTCTCTTCCTCTCTCTCTCTCTCTCTCCCCCCCATGTTT